>CM076569.1:843043533-843145851 GCA_034641835.2 Pinus albicaulis | reverse complement strand
TAAAATGCAACACATACTAGTGTGGGATTCCAGGTCACACATGAGTGAGGAATTTAGTGACACATTAGTGCTAATGTGGGTGTCCAATTTTTAAATAAATTGGAAAATAATTTGTAATCTTATCTCATAACAACTTGTAATATTTAACTAAGTGTGATAGACTTAGTTATCTCAAGAATTTGGAGTTGAGGGTCAAAGGGTATGCATGTAGAGTGATTCTATTATTTATAGGGTCCAGTTGCAGTTGTAGCACTAGTGTGGTTGTAGGTGTCAGACCAAACAAATTAATTGAGTTAAAAAAATTATTTTAACTAGTTGTGCTTGATTGATGGTAGTGGAAAGTCAGTGGTCTGACATTTATTCATAAGTAGTCACTAGAACATTTGATTACAGCCCTTCGTTGTATTAGACACATAGTCGTCACAGAACGATTAGAGGCTGGTGTTATCCGTACGTAGATTTCGATGCTTTGCCCAATGTCACAATCTTGACACTTTTAAGAAGAACATGGCGGTAAGCTGTAGACGTTTTCCAAGTGACCATGTCTGAAAGCGCTTTCAAAGCGTCGCAATGCGGCTGCCAAAGTGTAGCAGGACTGGCAACTTTAGAAGCATTTCAATACTCTATGGCTAACCACACTTTTAAGGTGTCCGCAAATCTGAAAGCGCTTTCACGGCGTCGAGACGAACATTTTTGCTAACCACGCTTTTTTGGGTATAGCAATGCGATGCTTTCAAGTGTCGGAAAACACATTTCAGTGATACTGTCTGAAGCGTCACAAAATTGGCGTTTCAGGGCGATATGAAGACCGACATTTTCTCGCAAGACCGAAGTTTTTTCTAACCAAGCTTTTAAGGTGTCGCAATACTAGCAGCACCCAGCGTGTAGTAACGTTTTTGAAACTGCAAAGTATAGGCAAGCGTTTCTAGACGTCATAAAGGCCAAGCGTTGCTAACACGCTTTTAAGGTGTCGCAATACGGCGCTTTCAAAGCACTCCATGAGCTGCGGCGATTTTTATCGCAAGGCGTCGCAAGACCGACGTTTATGGGACGGCTAACTGAAATAATTTTTGCAAAGGCATGCTGAAGATCGATGCTTATGAAATTAATGGGTATACTAAACGGATAATTAAATTTAAAAAAAAAAATGAAAATTTTTGTGTGGTTTGTTTTTACAGATGCTATGGGTTTAATATTTGTTAAGTGTTTGGAATAAGACATGAAAGCTTATATACCAAGGCCAAAAATTACTCCATATTTTGAACGATTCTTTTGGTTCGTTTTTTGCATGTTTTTGTTGGTGTAAATAATATCATTACCAAAATATGATTCTCGGACAACCTTTATCAACAAGCTCTTGAATAAAATTTTAATTAAATTCGATCTCAATGCTTTTAAGCAAATGAAATGTTAAATTTGCCAACCATTTTCTTCGTGAACAGAATAGGCTATGGCAATGAT
The DNA here is from genome assembly GCA_034641835.2 of Pinus albicaulis. Taxonomy (NCBI): domain Eukaryota; kingdom Viridiplantae; phylum Streptophyta; class Pinopsida; order Pinales; family Pinaceae; genus Pinus; species Pinus albicaulis. The sequence goes on along the minus strand of CM076569.1, from coordinate 843,144,390 downwards.
CTTACTACCAAAGATATATTTATATGATAGCATTCACCCTTAATGTATATTCTTTTCTTTTAGTTGTCCATTCAACATGAATGAATCTACAAACCAAGGAGAAGCGAGGAGTATTTCTATAACTCCTAGAGCTAAAAAGAAATAAAATGCGAGCTTGTTGTCCTATTGAAAACTTCAAAAATGGATATACATCTGTTGACAATTTAGCAAAAGTTGAAATTAATTTTTTTCCACATACTGTACTCTCTTATGCTGATTTTAAACCGACTTCCAGGTATAATCACCAATGTAAATTTATGAATCTATTCTAAAGTTAGAATTGTATACATAATAGATTTATATATTTATGCTAACATATATATATACGTAGACATTTTTATTTAAATACATATGAATCAACTGAGTGAAGTTAGGGGAGATTTGACTCCATTAGTAATAAAGATGGACTTCTACTCTCCGTTCTTTCCATGAAAGAGACCATAATGATTAATTACATGGGAACATCCAATCAACAAACAAATATGGAATTTGAACAATTAACATGAATATGAATATTAGATAACTCAATGGGAAAGATACGCATTCCCAATCTATTACATCATTTTCCAAAAAATACATGTGATTTGAATGGTAAAGATATTGCGTCATCATTGTTTTAGGTAAGACATTTCCCAACATAGGTATCATTATTAAAATCACACACATGTATGATATATGTATATATTGAAACTCTTTAATTTTCCCGAGGAATGATGAATAAGAACAAAATCTCAACGGAGGGTTTTAATCATGCAACCATTTTCAGAACCTATTTTTATTTTATATGACTGTGGTATGACAAACTACATTTTCTATTTCATTTAAAATTCGTTAACTTTTGTAAAGACTTGATTTAAAAGGGTCACCATGAACCAATGCTTGCAAAGAAAATTAAATGAATATGGTAAGCATAGTTTTGTTTTTCAGCACAACAAAGTGAATAACTGCAATTTGATAAATAATGGAACGATGTACAACTTATTTAAGAGGAAAAACAGCATGTTTGGCATTTATTGGTCACTCAATGTCAATTTAATTAATGCATTATCTCACTATCAATTCCTTGTGTTATTTATTTTATTGACGTGTTATCACTGTGAGTTGGGCTCTGAAACTAGTGTAAGAAGATGTACCAGAATTTTACTTTACAATCTGCATTTTTGTAAGGTTGATGATATTATAATTCACTTCCATTGAACTATGGAGGAACACATCATAAATGCTGCTTCAATACCACATAAGAAGGAACTGTTTGCCTGTCTTGAAAGTAAGATCTTGTGATCCTTACCTCACCATATGAACCAAATATGCACATTGACCCGCCGAAGCGTTACAAGCTTTTTATCACCTTTCCATTGATAGTATTTATATGTGAGAAAAATGAAGATTTTATGATTGTGACTGCAAACTCACCCCCTAGTACAACCTTCTGTGACTACTAGCCCCACAGGATTCTGGGGCATCCTTGCCAGGTAGTAGCTTGTAATGATAATCATAAACTGCTCTTCCCAAAAGAAAATATGAATATGAAACTTCATAAATTTTGCTATAGTGAACAACATCACTCTGTCTTTATTGAAACAAAGAAAATTTTCAATACAAGGCTGGTGGAAGATGTGAGTTGAGGCCAATCCAATTTAACAACTTACACATGAAAGGCATACAAAAAAAAAGCAGTAAGAAAATACATACATACGGCTACTTTATGAAAACCCAGCTGTGCAAAATTTGAAATCCATATATCCTGTGTATACAATAATTTACACTAGGTTACATGAAAACAACTAAAATACACAAACATGAGAATATTAGTCCCATGGTTGAAGCAGGAAAAATGGAGACATACAGAAAGACAGTGAAGTGGCATTAATTACAGAAAATGATTTTAGAATATTATGTTTAGTATGTAACTTATTCTTGGTATAAATAACTAAAAAGCATAAATATGTGTATTACATAGATTTATGGCATTGCAACATTTATACTTGTGTATGTTAAAAATATTGGTTGCTGCTGTCAGTAAATCCTTGTATCAATGGCCGTGTTATCATATAAATTTAACTCTGACAGCTACATTGTCATACTTTGAATAGTAGTAATTTAGAACAACAAGAAAAACGTTAGTGATAAAGACAAATTTGTTAGTTAGAGAACCATTTATCTTGGAAGAAATAGGAAAATAGAATTTAATACAGATAAAATTTTCTTCTCACAACTTTATTTTAGCTATGATCATTTAATACCTCACAATTTATTCACAAAATGAATGTCCCAGTGAAATTTCTTAGTAAAACCTATTTGTCAAACCCTAAAATCAAGCAGAGAAAAGGCAAATTCAAAACATTGAAACGAGGGTAGGGTCTTCATTGCCTTGGTTTAGTGATATTTTAAAACCAAGATTTTGTGAAAAATGTCCCCAGGAGAATATGATAAATTCTTACATTCTATGAACCATGATTATTTAAATAAATGCTCTCATTACTCTGTGAAAGGAAAGAGGAATTTAAGAAAAAGGCGTTGATGAACAATTTCCTCCTCATCAACCACGAAACCTTATACGCTGCAGAAGTTTTTAATAGTGGAAGGTGAGCTTACATGTTGGGCTTAAAACAAAATAATTTCTTTCCTGGAAAGTTCTTTAAGTTGGAAAGCAGCTGAAATCTTGTGAGCGAAGGCACATCATCCTCACCCACCCAAAGATAATTTTCTCATAGAGTTCATTAGAAAGACATGGTACATTAAAACCTGTTGGAAAATGAGATCCAACGTATTTAGCTCCAGCTCAACATTGAGTTTTGCTTATTTATAACATTCATAACTAGGCAGATTCTTTAATAAATATGGGTAAAGTTTTATAGCGTTTCCCAAAAAGTTAAATATCTTACAGACTCTAGAATAAGTGTCAAAAGTGTTAGACACATTACAGATCTGTCTCCAATTTTCAAAGAAGGCATTTTTTATTTTAGTACATGGTATATCATCGATAATATAGACATCAAATTAAAAATACAGTTCTAAATTATCTAAAGCAGGAAAATTAAAGATGATTTGAAATCAAAATCTGTTGGCTCTAAAGTGAGGCAGTCAATGAAGCATTTGGGTATCCACTTTTTGAAATGGAAGACTCAAAGTAATTTGTTGCACTCTCTTTACGGATCACGATAAAATGATTTCTTAACTTTTTATGCGGTAGCAGTCAATATTTCTGCCCTTCCAATAGGTTGTTTACTAATTTCCAGAGCTTTCAAGATCTTGCAATCTCTGAGTACGGGTAAATACATTTAGAACACGTCGATTAGGCGAGATCATTTTTCTCATGTGCTACTTCTTCCCATATAAATGAAGGTGGTTTCTCTTTTTGAAAAAAATTCCAAGAATGAAGAAAGGAAATATTCACAGGAAAATCAAGACAGATAAACTGTATATTCTGGCTTAGGTCTCTCTCAGTAGGGTTGGATGGCCTTTGCACGAGTTTAGTGTCAAAAGCTTGAGGGAAACCTCATTAGTGGCAATAAGTTTGGGTTTCCTGCTAATGTATTTATATGTTCTGAAAGAATTATGACCATTATGCTGCAGTGGAATCGTCATTAGGAGATTTTTCAAGGAGTGTTTGAAGGGGACCTACACTTACTATTATGCAGCAGAGGTAAGTTAAGCAATGAGACACTTCATCACATGAAAAATTCCTTCCCCCACGCAAGGATAGATTGAAATCTCCAAAAGAAGCTGAAAATGGCATCAACATGGAAGCCTCGAAGGTGATAATGAGCATCGAAGCGATCTCGGAGTAGATGCAACCTTCTGCTTCAGTAATCACTTGAAGGAAGTAAGATATGGGGTTGGGGCACAGTTGAAAGCTTTGTCGATGACCCCATGATTTGGACATTCTTAGGAGGCATCAAAGTAATAAAAGTGTACAAAGCCAATGCGGCGAGGGCATTTTACACCAATGAAGAGGCAGAAAGATCAAATTTGTGAAAAATATCAACTCTTTATCCTGGTCAGTTAAACAGGCCCTGAAAAACACAGTAGAGGATGTTAACTGATATAGTCACATTAACACAGTTTGAAGCAGTTCGCTGATTCAAACTAGGGATCAAAATAGTTGATGCAATATAAAGTTCAGGGTAGGATCAGAAACAGGATGGATATGGATTCAGACGTGTTTCCATGGAAGATAGTTTCAAGGAAAGAACCCATATTGAATCAGAGGCTTATAAAAACTCATAGAAGTATATGTGCATTGTTTCCATCACATTGGGTTATTAATGGGTTACTTGATCCAGAACAAATTACAAACGGAACCCATGAGACAGATCTGTGAAAAAAAAAAAAAAAAACTTGTCTCTTGATATAGATGAAAAAATGTGAAATCATTGTATTTTCTCATTCACACACTGTAAAATACTTATTTTACCTTGAGTAACTTATTATAAAAATTATGGTAGAATTGAAGATGTGTTTATTGTAAAGATGATTAAATATTGCTTTTTATTGATAAAATTAGAATTAGACGAAGTGGTATTTGTACAAAGGTGGTAGGAACTATTATTGTATCCATTATTAAACCACATCCGGCCAAAGACAAGGGAAATGCAGCATTTCCAAAAAAAGACAAAAGACGACTGAAGCATTGATAAATAGGAATGGATAACTAAGCATGAAAGTGAGTCCTCGAGATCCTTGATCCTGAGGATGATGAACAATAACCTTTATTCCTTGTCTTGCTCCGTCAGGTTCTAATATAAACAGTCTTTAGTGATCAAGGGGTGAAAGGTTCTCACAATGAAACATTTCTCTGTAATATATGTTTTATGACTCATTTCTGGGCGGTCTCCATAATATATTTAGGCCGATTAATATAAACGTGTTTCGTTTCATCTCTTAAGTTAGCAGTAGCCCAGCAATATTCAACTGACTAGGGCAGGCTATGGTGGAATTACCTTCTTGTTGTAATTTATAATCTTTGCTTGTTGTGTGGAAAGTTGTTTGAAGTTTTATTAGATTACGGAGTTGATTCTAGCTATATTGGATTAGATACTAAGTTAAACTGATCATGGAGTGCATTTTCTTTGTCCTCTAGGAAATTCTTCAAACATTTATTTACTTTTGCCATCATTTTTAAAGCTTTGAGTGTTCATATTCAATTCTAGATGTTGTTCTGTAGTTTTTATAGTTTATGTAATTGATTGTTGTAGTATTGGTAGCTCGGCAAGGGATTGGATTATGGATATTAGTTGTGATTTATTAATTGATGCTGTTGTTGTTTGATTCATGTTTGTTATTTCTACTATTGTTCATTTCAGATTCATAGCTTCAAATTAGCGGTCTGAATTGATTCTGATTGTTGTAATGCATAGGAATTACAGTTGTTGTTTTCCTTTCTGACCTTTAAGTTCCTTTCAATTATTTTCATCAGCAGAAGTTTGAGTTTGATTTATTCCATTGCTTGGAACCTGGTACATAACATGAGGCCCACTAGTTGCTGCTTCCAAGTTCTCCCGATTGGTTATCTTGCCTTAGTGTGATTTCGTGCATCGATTTCTAAGGGAAAGAGTTACGAGTACGCCATCACGATCGATGGTTTGCAATTAATGTAGTTAAGATTCAGGCATTTATTTTATTATTCTTGTATTAGTTATTTACAAGCATCAGTTTACTCTTGTATTAACATTCTGTGCCATCTTCATAGCATTACTCTTAGTTAATTGCGACCTTAGGCAGTACACTCTTGAAACTAAAAGTGGCTCTGGATTGATAATTAATGTAGGTAATTAGATTGTTTCTAAAAGATATAACACAATGGTATATAGGTCATAGGAGAGTCTGTATAACATTTCAGGTAATTACGATTGATTGTATTTCTTGCGAAGAATTTGGTATTAAAGACGGAAGGTAAGAACACATGCAGTGGGCAGCTGCTTTCTGCAACCGCTTCACAATGAGAAGTAGGTAAATATTTCTTTAGGTAGGAATGAAGGCTTGTTTTCTTGGATAGACACACCAACTAAAAAAGCAAATTCCACTCCTAAATTAGAAAAGCCTAAGGTAAAATTTGACCTTAGATGAATAACTTTTTATTGATGAAATCCTTAAAAGAACTAAAATCTGACCATCGGTGAAGTTTAGAAAAGCTATCTCTAGGCAGCCTACTAGTTCCTTAGAGCCAGGTCACATCTGGGCTTTAGAATACCATAAAATTAAAACGAGAGAGATAGGCAAGATTCCAAAAGTGAAATCATACTTGTTCTCTCAAAGGAACTCTAGTAATCTCCATGAAGGAAGAAGGAAACTTGGAAAACAGGGAGACCCAACATCTCTATAAAACTCTTATTCAATAATCAATCTGGATAAGGAAGTGTTGTTAACCTTATTCAAAACCAAGGTCACAGATCCTCAGCATTGGAATATTAGAATATCATTGTTCTGAGATAGATAAGTATTTATGAAGCCATTCCTGCTCCTTCTAGTGACCTAGAAATTCTGCTGAGATCCCAGGAGGATATTGCTGGCCCCCAGGCCAAAATAGCCAGGAACAAAAATCAAGAGCTTCGGCGAAACCGGTAAACCTCTACCCATTGCAATAAACTCCTATAGTAGACAATGCCGTCCATTACCCCCAGAAGGCCATTCCCCTTCAACATATTCCCACGTTTCTGCTGGCTTAACATCAGAATCTGAATCCCATTTTTGTTTGAATTTGATGTGTTATGCGGGGATATGATTATACCACCGATCCCCAAAAACTAAAACTATTCCCTTCTACATTAAAAGAAGTGACCTTCCCAGTGGTTTGTCAGTTAAGTAGGTGTCATAGCGGTTGGGATGAGATGAAGGCTGCATTTTTAAAAAGTATCAAGATTATTATGGAGATCTAGGGAACTAAATATGAAATATTTAAATATTGACAGAACCAGTGAAACCTTGGAAGAATATGAACGGTTTCAATACAATCTGGAAAGTCACCATGTCTATACATAACAAATAGTATTAGAAAACTACATTAGTTAGAATGAAAGATTAGTGGGACTGTTATTGAATATTCTATGGAAAAGGCAAATGTATATCAATAAAATTTAACATTCCTCATTGATTTGTGCTTATCGATGATTGGGGAAACTGTGAAACAAAATCAGCAAAATCATTATGATTACAAGAGGCAATGGACTATCTAATGAAAGTGTGACTCGTCACGGTTGGAAATCACATAAAATAATGCAAAACAGATATTACTTGGGACTCTAACAACATGGACACGATATGCCAAACCCAACAAAAACAGCAGAGCGAGAGCAAAATTTGGTGATATTTTATCCAGGATAGGGAAAAAACAATACCTGAAAGTGCAGTTGGATGTAATCAAGGTTGCGCCATTTGCACAAAAGATCACCCTACAAAAATATAACCATTTCGGCCTAAACGGGTTTATAAAATGAAAGAAATGGAAGTAGTATGTACGCTTATTGACATGATAAATATTATTACAAAAAATCGAACATTATTGATCCAATTTATTGCTGACCTCCTCGATACAATGCTGGAAACCATGGTGAATGTATTTAAAATCGACCTTTTCACAATTGAATTATACTGTGACTACAACATCTTGGCCAAATCAAACAAATCAAAGCTATTTGGCTGGTTTTAACACCACATTTTTGGTAGAAATAATAACTATCCCGGCACAATGGATACACTACTAACTAGAGTCGGCACAGTGAGTCAAGCGGCAAAGACCTGCAAATCCTTTAGCCAGAACAATACCTGTCATCCTGGGCTCCCTATGCAACCCCAGACCACTTGAACCACAACTCCCGGCCCAACTAACCCAGACTGACAATAGGCCGGTTCAGTGCAATCCAAATAATGGAACCCCATAATTAGAGAAAATTTGGGCAGAAATTGCAACTGACCTTTAATTAAAAGATGGATGCAAGTGAAAGCAATGGTATAATATGAAGATCATTGCAGCAGAACAAACATTACGAGAAGAGAAGGGAGGTTCAACAAAAAAAATCAACAACAAGTGACAACACTATAATGCAAGGAACAATTAATCATACCATAGCTAAAGTATCCTAATTTTGATCTTCACAGAATTTTAAGAATATGCAAAAATCCACTCTCCTCCATTCAATCCTGTTCCTACATATACAAAAACCATTAAAAATTCTTAAAAAGCCAAAACACAATCAAAGCACATCCAAATAATGGTGCCCATCAACTATTCAAGGGAATGGAAACAAAAATAAATATGAAAATAGAGAAATCCCATAGTGACGGTTCAAATCATGACAATTTTCCAAATGCCTTAGTTTATTTAGGAGCAAAAATTAATATGCTATGCTCTGCATCAAAAGGCATGGCATTATCACTGAACCAACAACAACCTTATTGAATTGAACGTGGGATCGGTAAATCAAACTAGGTACATTACAAGATGTAATGGTATACGTAGATTCACAGGAATACTGTGACTTAAGTTATCAATCAAAAAGAAGCATTTAGAAAAGGACACATTAATATTAGGTAGACCTTGGTTTGTGGCTAATGGAATGCTTATATTTGATGTCAACAAGGTAACATGACAATAACAAAAGGAAACCATATCGAAATTTGGCTTTATATCCCCAGGCAATGGAAGTCTATGACTCAACAAACAGAAAAACAACTGTGTCTATCTTATGGAAATAAGAGATCACCTCTAACTAGAAAATTCTCTTGATTTCAAAAGATCAACAGAGAGGATGATATCATCAATAGTTTTATTAACTGGCCTAGGTAAATCCCATCTACAAATACTCACATGATCAGGCGGCATTTGATAATAAAGAAGAAGAAGATCCTTTAAACCATTCCGATCAACCAACCTTACTACTTTGTATACAATGTAGTATGCATAATTGTGGGAAAACTCTAAACAAACTAACAAAAATCTGACTAATACAGACAAGAAGAGAATTTGGTCCAATTATACTTGAAAATAAAGGCGTGACAACATGGGATTACCCCAACATGAAAGATGGCTCAATTGTGTACACACATATATACATTGAAAAATATGAGACCATTTTCCAACCCCAAATAGACTAAACCTACATAAATATGTGTGAAATATGAATTACAAAAACTATTGGATGTTAATTTCATCTACCCAGTATACGATAGAAATTGGGTCTCTCCATTAGTATTAATTGCAAAAAAGAACGGAAAGTGGAGAATATGTATATTCATGAACTTATGAAACCAACATGAAAGACCACTTTCCCCTTCCTTTCATTGACCGGGTATTAGACACATTGGTAGGAAGAAATTATTTTCTTTCCTCGATGGCTTAGACAGGTACAATCAAATCCAGTTACTTACGAAGACAGTATCAGCTACTTTTACTGTCCATGAGGACATTTATTTGGTCACCTTTAGCTATCATGCCACCTACATTCCAAAGGGCCATTCTCAACATCTTTGCAAACATTAAAATGAAAGCCTCTGAAGTGTCCCTTGGACCAGCTTCCACCTTATGAGGATGATTACATTTCCATTGAAAATTTAGAAAAGGTGTTGCAAAGATCTTATTGACACTAGGCTTTGTTTGACATGAAAATCCTCCTTTATGATGATATTAGGAAGGAGTTATCTTAGGGCATTATATTTAGTAGCTGGAATTCGAGGTGGACAGAGCTAAAATTAAATAATTTTGTTACACACATATACTAGAAAGCAGAAGTGTAGTAGATTTCTTGGATTTTCTGAAGGTTAATATGAAGTTATAAACCCATTGAATATTTCTTGCTTCTCTTATATTTGGAAATGTTGATTTTGTTTGAATGGATAAATGTGACAGTAGCAATACAATGCAGAAAACTTGTTTTTCAAAATACAGTGTGAAGACTGGTGAATTTTCCATTCGATATTTCATCAAGTATGAATACATCAGTGGAGGCAGTACTTGACAGGAAAGACAAAACTAATCTTATTAGCAAAAATATATCTTTTTCTTTAAAATAAATTATATTGCTTGTTGAGAAGGAATTTTTGTTTGTGTTACATCTTGCTCATCTAAGTTTTAGACATTATATAATTGGGTATCACGTCTTATATCTTGATCACTCTGCCATTATTTTAGCAAATAAATACTACAATGGGAAGAGTGAAAAGATTGTTGATTTTATTACGAGAATTTAAAATTTTATTAAGATGTGTACAGGAAAGAACACTATGGCTAACTTTTACGCTAAAGAATACACCCAATAACGAATACGAAGCGATTGAAAGATATACTTCCCCGGATAGACATTTTTCAAATTGCTAAAATCGAGCCATGGTATACGTACAGAAAAATTATTTGAAGCTATGATGAGTATACCTAAAAATCTATCCCTTAATGAACGAAAACAAATAATACGGTGTAGTACCCAATTCTCTTGGTTGGGGGCCAAACACACGAGCGGGAATAGAAATAAAATATATTGTCAAGGAGGATGAGGTATTTGATATTTTGACGTGCATGATGGGCGGTGTGGAGGGCATTTGAGATAATAGAGGCACCCGCCATGAGTTTCTGAAGACAAACTGTGTTATTTACAAAATATTTCAAAGATAAAAAAAACTTTGCTTTCAGCTTTATTGATAGTACCTTCAGCGGTCACACAGACATCCCCTGATGAAATATTTCAGACCTCAGCTAGTGATTGAACCATTTAATGACTGGGCGCTTGATTTTTTGTTAGCCTAATGGCTAATAAACCAAAAACATACATCCTGTTTCCCACAACAGAAGTATGTGGTGGGTCAACAGAGCATAAAAGCTACGAAGGACTATGTAATACAATTTATTTTCCAAATATTTGTACGTGTAATACGAGGGACATAATCACGGATGGAAGACCACATTTTGTAGGTAATAAATGGTAGAAACACTAAGAAACTACCACATTCGGCACAAGACACAACTCCATACCACCCAAGGCAGTGGCCAAGTAGAGGCAAACGAGTGATTGGAATCCATATTAAAAAAACATTGCCTCTTACAGAACAGAGATTGGGCTACAGATTTCTGACTTGTTATGAGCATGCAAGACAACATGGAGACACCCACAAGGGATATTGACCATATCAATTGGTATTTGGAAAAGAACCCATCTTTCCAATAAAATTTGAAATTGAGACATTAAGAACAACTCAAAAGGTGGGTCTAGAATCTAAATATGAGGCGGCAAAATACTATAGCAAATTAATGAGTTAAGATAGAAGTGGGCTCTCTTCTCTTCGTACAGTGTTAATTCAACAACGAGAGAAAAATGGCATGACGCCATATCAAAGAAAAGATCTTACGAGGAGACTAGGCACTCCTATATGATTCTAGGTTTCAAGATTTTCAGGGGAAACTCCAGGCTTGATGTTCGAATATGAAATGAAAAAAGGTGCATGATAATGGCATTTATTACATTAACTACCATTAGTGGATGCGGACTTGTTCTTAGATGCTTGATCGTGAGTACGATTGTATGTAATGGCTGCAGGGTCTTTACCAAAAAATTACGGGGAAGATTCTACCATGGAAATTTTGAGTTTGAAGGGATAACTCCTCTCAAACTTTGAGTTTATTAAATTATTTATTTTTAAATTTTTTACATAAAAATTGTTCATTTATTTGGATTGTTTGTTTTTATAAATTCGTTTTCAAATTTCTCTTTATTTCGTTTTTAAATTTTAGAGTTTTTGTTGTTTGTTTCATGCTAGGATTATGTTTTTTTCAAAAAATGTTGTGTATTTCACTTTTTCCGAGTTTTGTTGTTCCTTTCTAAAGGAACAACACCTCTAATGTTCCTTTAGAAAGGAGCGAGCAGTTCCACGTGGAAATTTTTACATTTGATGCTTTTAAAAAGAACAACACCTTTTGAGTGGATTGTTTTTGTTTTAGATACAAGCATTTTTTGAGGATTTTAAATTTGACCTTTCTAAAGGCAAACATATTATTCATATACAATGTACACAAATTAAAGCTCATTGTAATAAAAAAATCAGAAATCATCATTTTGAAAATTGTTCAATGTGGTAAGAAAAAAAGGAAAGGGGCATAATCAATAACACCCATTTTGTTATTTTCACTAAATTAATGCGATCGATTATCCTTATCATGATTGGATTTCTTTCCCATATATTATAAATTTATTTTATTTTTATTTATGGAGTAGGAATAAAGGCGTATTATTTTCTGTTAGATGTGGACTTCTTGCACCATCCTACTCTTAAAAGTGCTAAGCCATCCTTTATGAATATTTAGGAAAATTTTATATGAAGAAATATTTACATAATTCACTAATAATTTTATGGTTGGCGGGTGGAGGATAGGGGTCTCATCAAGAGCCAACCTACCATGATCATAAGGAGAGTCGATGAAGTGGCATTCCCATCATGGCCACCAAGCAGGGGATGGTTCGATGAATGAATTGCAAAAATTAAGAAGTCACTTAGAACAGGAGATATATCACAGATGGCACACTTGCTAGTAACAAGACAGATAGGTTATGATTTATCACAGACCTACTTAGACGGCCACAATGGCCTCTATTATGACATTCAACAAAGCACTTCCTGAAAGCATATGACAAGGAGATAATGAGTTCCAATTTGAAAGCATTTCTGGCATCAGATTGCAGGACAACTGTGGGCAGCAGGCTCTGTTAGTGGTATTAGATCACATTTATACACATCCATTAGTCATAATAAACCCTTTCTATATCTCTATTTAAATATCAAATGAAAGTATAGATGTAACCTTTGATTGAACCTATTATACATGAAAATCATTATAAATTGATCATATTAGTTTGAAGTGGGTAATAAACGCATATGTACTTATGTTTATCTTAAATTTTGTCCCTTCTCCATATATTTGAATCATTACAAACAATTTTATCCTCTACGATTTATCACACGCATTGATTTCAGTAGTGCTATAATTTGATTGAATGTATCATAATTATGCCTCTCTTGTATGACATTGCCACACTTGCCTCTTTCCTCTTAATTGATGGTCGAGGACGATCTATCATCCATCGACGGGGCGCGGATATGCACTGTACGAGATCAAATCCTGATAACTTTAACTGCATATGTGAACAAATCTGCATTTTAGGGAATAACAAAATTTAGCAACATTATTCCAATTTGCATGCTTTGTGTTGTTCCATTGCAGTCTTTGTGTGTTTGGAAAGAACTAACGATGTGTAGAGACGATGGGAGGATGACAGAATTTGTAGTGAACGTGGTGCTGATTGTTTCTGATCTTTGCACGACGATCTGGAAAGATTAGGATGGATTACATTTTCATGAGGATGCAACAACCCCACGGCCGGTGGCCCGCAAGATTTTACGAACTTGCAGAAAGGATTCTCCTTATTTGAGGAAGGCAGGATAGATGGCATATACGGTGAAATAATTGTAGGGTGTACGGCATACCGGCACAAGAACATGGACTCGAGAAAGACTCGGCTTCGAAGCCATAGATATTTTTGAGGATGACGGACGGACATTGGTTGTAAAAGGCAAAGGGAGTTGACTTTGACATCATTGGGAGGAGAACCATGGAGGACGAGAATTGGCTAAGATAGTACGGAGACTTCTCCTAACATTTGTAGAAAGGAAAGACGTAGTAATACCTCTCGCCAAATTCTTGGCTGTATTAAAACATAAATGCCTTTATAAATTTGCACATTTTTTAAATTCCTATTTTTTGTGATACACCTGTAATATAATAAAAACAACGTGGAACTGATAAAGATGCATCCTGTTGCCTAATCGATTAATAGTAAGTGTAATATAATACATTAACGGAACCCGGTAGGAAAAGTTGATGTTCTCACATTGAAGTGGAGGTTATACCTGCAAACGGAAGAGAATGTGTTCGGCTCAATGGCGGGCAATAACTCACGAACGGTCCCTCGTTCTGAAGCAAGTAGGGGGATGATGGAGACTTTACGGAGGTAACGTGCTTGACCCTGGAGATTTCACGGCCTCAAAGGATGAATAGCCAATTTGGAGGAGAGTCCTTATGCGATGAGAAGGAAGAAGAAATTCGCTACTGGATGAAGAAGAACTAAGTCACCACACCGGTGGTGAAAACAATCCGGTCACGGAGGAGAATGCGAGGAAGAGAGGAAATTGAAGGAAATTCGAAGTATTTGGATGGGAAAGGCTATCTGCAATGAGGAGGAGGAGGATAATCCTGGCAGCGACAAAAGGAGCTGGGCCTCTGAAAATGCTACACAAACGCTACAGGAAGACGGTGTGAAATTAAGCCAATATGAGTGACTATGTGCGGCTGACTATGTGCGGCCTCTTAGCCCTTTGGACCTTAACATTGATATTAATCGGTTGCGGAGGCTCTTCGATCTGACAGAAAAAATTTGAAGAAATGTTGGATGAAAGCAATAAACCCTAGCGAAGTGGGGACACTTCACGAAAAGACACAAACGAAAAAAGAACAACGAAGCAATATCTCAACACAAAAAAACCACACAGAGTTCTGAAATCAATCAGAATTTATGATTCTAAGAAGGAACACAACGAACATATAGATATTGAAGAGAACCCCATGTGAAGAATCGAAGAGAACCTAACGAAGGCACGGTCGATATGGACCAAAACCTTGGTAGACAGCGGTTTCAGTTAAAGGAACGATTGTTCCATTAAAGAAGAGGAAGTGCTGAGATTTATGAAAACCGAAGGGAATGAATGAAACTACATAGACTCGTGGAACGACTCGGGAAAACCATTGAGGTTACGAGAATGAAACAAATGCCTAAGTGAGCCCAGAGAATAAGCATAGCTACGAGCGAATTTGAAGGAGAAAAGTGGCCGCTAAGAGGAACCCCAAGTTGCGAAGCCATGCATGGGCACAAGTGCTGGAGATACGGAACAGCAAGCAGTTGTTCCACGACACAAGCTATTCCGGGACCGCTCAGGGGAAAACATGTAAGCTAGTAGCCGGCCTTACCTTTAGTGACCCGAAACTATTGGGACTCCAAGAGGAGTTGGCATAGGCTCGAATAGAGAAGGCAAAGGTTGGAAAGAATATACTTGTCCCTATGAATATATGTCAGGGGGTGCAGCAACAGATTGGGTCATCAGCAGAACGGAAAATTTGACTCATGAAAAGTGTCGAAAAGGAAAGGCTGAAAAGAAATTAATAGACAATTAAATTAGCCTACAATCGAATAGTTTTCACTCATTGTACCTTTGATGTCTTATTTTGTAGTGTACGAAAAATATGCTTTCTTTTTAGAAATATATTTATAGCTAAAGATTAATTAGTTAGAGAATGGAAATCTTAGAGCTAAAAACTATAGATGACTTTGTATATGTGCAAACTTTATGGGATCAAGTGCGAGCGCCTTTTAATGTGATTTATGACACATAATCTAATACTTAGCTTTTGATTGTAAAATTCAGATCACAGCCCTTTTGTGGGAGATGTCAACATCGGGCATTCATTTCCTTTGTTGTAAATCATTCAAGTGGCTTAAAACTGCAATTGCACTAAAATGACAGATTAAGTTTTGTGGGTTAGGAGTGAACCTCATAACCCATTTCAATTGCAAACTGGGAAAAGTTTGATGACAAGAAAGGGTGTTATCAGAATTGTTTCTTTTCAATCGATTATCTTCATGGAATAGAGATTATTTCTTATCCATTAGAAGCAGACATACAACGGTAGGTCAATTGTTTAATCAGAATGTGCAAAATGAGAACCATTTAATTATGAAAACTTTTAGTGATTAAGACAAAAACATTTCTATAGTAATCCCATTTGAAGGATTATTGCAGCTGGGGTGTAGGTTAGAAGACCCACGACCATGGTATCTTGCTTGATTCTTTCTAAGTTATTCTGAGCTACAGAACTGAGTTGAAATATTTTTTGAGGAATTAATTTTATATTTACATAGTTTTAGGCCATGATATAAATAAACCTTATCGCCTTATTCTTTGTTGCTCCTCCATGTAATTTATAGTTTCATGAGGACATGAAAAAATATTAGCAGTATGTTGGGGCGATAGAAAAGGTATGAAATCATTGTGTATTTTTATTCTTTTCTATAGACATATATCCTTTTTACCTTAGAAAGGTAATTATTATAATAATTATGGTAGAATTGGAAAAGTGTATATTTATTGTAAAAGTGATTAAATATTGCATTTTTTTGACAAAATCATGAATTAGATGATGAACAAGCTATTACCAAAAAGACAGGCTAGACCAAATACAGTAGCTACTCCATCGGCGTTAAACACATCAGTAGGAGCAGAAATGGTCATTTCCAAAACAAGGCAAGGGATAGCTCGGCGTCGTCAAGTGACCAGATGATAACTTCTAAATGAAGGAGCGAATCACAGGATCTGTCGATCTGGGATCGATGTTCAAACTCATCTTTATTCCTTGTCTTATCCATCGAGTGTGATATATAAAGCAACGTCCTTTAGTGATCAGGGGTCGAAGAGTTATCATATTAAAACACTTCCTCTATAATATTGTTTTTATTGACTCTCGGCTTTGGGCTTGATCTACGTAACTCTTTGTATTGATTAATATCAAAGGCGCATTTAGTTTCATCTTAAGTTCTGAAATGTGATGGTATTTCTTGGCGCTAAAGAACCCATTTCTGGTGGGGTACTTTGTTGTTTGTATTTCTAATCTTTACTTCTTGTTGTGCTTGATTGTGTTTGAAGTTTAAATACGATTGCAGATTTGATTGACTATTGTTGGGATTGAATCTGATTCATTGTGATCATTAGCAGATGCATTGCTATTTTCATAGGGAAGTGCATTCGTTGACATTTAATTTTCCATGGGTATATAAAGCTTTGATGTTCTATGACAAATTCTAAGATGTTTGTTCTATTGGTTTATAGTTTGTTATAATTGTTGTTGTGTAGTATTGTTGTCGACGGGATTGGATTATGGAGATTAGTTCACAGATTGCATTAAATTATAATTGTTGTTCAAATTCATGTTGTTGTTCATTTCTATTTATTGTTCATTGATTCATACTTGGGTCCATGAGATAGATTGATTCTGATTCTTGTAAATGTATAGGAGTAGAGTTGTTGTTCCTTTCCTTTAAGTTCTTTCAGATTATTTTCATCAGTAGAAATTTGATTGGTTTCATTCCACTTTAAAACAGAAGACCACTAGCTGTGAGGACAACTGATTTTCTTCAAGTTACTAGATTAGTTATCTTACCTCGGTGTGATTTGGGATTTTTGGCATCAGTTTTCTAAGGAAAGAAATTAATAATGTATCTTCGATGATGGACTGCAGTTGATGTAGTTAAGATTTAGAACATTTCATATAGTATTATTAATTGAATTTCCTTTATTTCTGTTTTATACATGTTCAAATTTTGTACTACATTTTCATAGCATTATCTTTAATTTAATTGCATTTTGAATGATACCTCTTGAAATAAAAATTCGCTCAGTTGATAATTAATGTAGGCCTAATTAGGTGTTAAAGATACTTTTTATGACCCAACACAACCAAATTCTTGCTTGTATTGAAGAATAAAGTACATTTTTTTGGAGTTGTGGAGTTGAGAGCAATGCAAAGATCCTCATAGCATCCATGGTGTTTGGTTACACTGTGAGCATTTCAGGCACAAATCTCTTAACATCTTCTTAAATACACTGTCATTAGTTCCATCATTTATAAAAACAATGAGTACGGTATGGCACATTCTCATATTTATGGACAAACCATGCAACACGGAGAGACGACGAGGAAATTAAAACTTTGGTCTTTCAGAAATTTTTGACATTTAGAAATGGTATGTGTGTTTTTAAAGACCCTCAAATTAATTTAAAAATAACATATTTTTTAATAAGTATAATAATTTCTAAATAATTAATTTTTGTTTTTTTCGATTTTTAAAAAATATTTTGTGAAAATAAAACACTATCTTTTAAAGAAGTAATTAAAATTATATGATGGTAAATAATTTGATTTTTCATATAGTAATCCTTCTACCCTACTAAATCATCATACTTTATTAAAGGGTTTTAAACTTTGTATTAAATTATGTTGCATTTAAATATTTGGAGTTTAATCTCTTTGTTTTTTAATATTTTCTTTATAATTTATGTATTATTTTTTCCTTTTTTTAAGTATTACTTTAAAAGTGAAATTTACATTTTTTTTTCTTTAATGACAAAGTAATATATGTATTCATTCCATTCAGAATGGATACATTTTTATATAATAAATGAGACGGAGTCTCCACGTTGGTCAGACTGACGAACGGTTGATGCGATCGTCAATGCGGGTTCTCATACCTTTCAGACACGAAGAAGTAAAGATGTTGCAAGCAAGGACCGGCTCATCGGAAGCTACTTGTGCGTGGATTGGCTTAGGAACTTCTTCACGGACTGTCATTCCATTTTAATATTATGGAGATTGAAGAGCCTTTGTTATTATGGATAAGTGTTGTGAGTAAATCCTACGGACAAAGGCGATCTGACGGTAGGGTCTAAGCAACAATCATTCACGCTATAGTACGATTTCCTAATTGCAAATAAAGCAGCTAGCGATGACTTTTACAGGGTAATGTTTGTCAAACACATGAAGAAATTAACACTCAGTTCCACCAACTCTGGTAGATCACAATATGTGATCTCCCGTGATGGAACACCTTTGCAGAAACAAAAAAAACGCAAACAATAAAAATCCGGTATATGAAACTATATGTCGGTCGGAAGACATATCATCATATGATAAAAAAAAAAGAGTGGAACCACAGCAATGATGAAAGCTATCATTAATCAATCAAAGAAGAATACAGCTGTCAGCTCGACAATGCTGAATTCTCTTCAGGAGGTCGCAGTAGTTACGTCTCCGAAAAATCACGGTGGGGATGGAATGAGAACTCTCTCTTGGGATGTCTTGACAATGATCTCCCCTTGCTGGTTGGCCTTAAGGGGGCAGATCAAAGCTCTTGCATTAGCAAAATCTTGGGAGCTTTGGGAGCCCAAAGCTATTTAGCCATTCGACAACCCCATTGATGGTCGGCCCTTGACCTTCATCGATGGATGAAGGCTATATTTATAGAGAGAGGAGGAGTTTGGGATCCCTACAATAGTGGAAGGGAGGCCTTATCCCTTAGGAGGTTCACACAGGTGGAAACAAGAGGCCAAAAGGAGGAAGGTCGTGGTTCTTCAGGTGAAACCACTCATTGACTCATCCACAAAGTTGTTGTATTAGAAGCAACCTCTTTTTTAAAAACTTTCAAAGGAACAGCACGGGTGCCAGAACTGGGCATGGTATTCAGCATGCTGGGCTCGGTGTTAATTTTCCTCATCGTGGCAGTACATATGAGGCTACCGGTGCAATGCAAAAGCAGTGTTTTGAGGTACGCTCGAGGAAATGATGTGAGAAGAAATGTTGTCCTCATGGAAAGGATCTAATGGTAATCATGTGCAAAGGCATGAAAGCACTTATTTGTCTGAGAAAAGACCCTCCAATGGGTGAGATGGGATTGCGGGGATGGTGACAAATGTTGTGCTATGTTGAATGCCTAAACATGAAAGGGCTCGAAAGAAGAGGGTGAAATATTTCTGGCAGGCAATGCAGCGAAAACACGCAGTGAAAAACACCAAATGAAAATACAAGCGATATCTCAAATACATGTATATGTGGTATGCATGAAGCCATCCATGGCTACGTAAATCGAGATCCAAGACATGGACGCGACCATCCGGTGAGGATCGACAAATGGGCTGGGAACATAATTCGCGGCCATCAATGGGTGAGTCATGTAACTAATCATGATACAAAAATGCGGCTGGATGGTAAAAACAGAATCCGGGGGTCTTGCATCCCATCTCATTTGAAAAAAGTACAAGTTCAAGCATGCGAATATGAGTTAAATTGACATACGAGAACATGTGATTACAAATAATGATGAAGACGTGGGGCAAGACGTGCCACCATTAATGACAATGATATGGTACTAGATACAATCCTGACATGTGAACAATGGTGGCCGTCGAACACATGAAGATACTCGATGTGGGAGGAGCTGATGAAAACCTCACGTCGAATGCGAAAGAACGCCATTGAGGCACTTCTGGAAAATCCAAAGGGTACCGAAGGAGTCCCTAGATCGACTTCTGGGATAATGAGGCAGTGACGAGGAAGTGACCTTGATCGAAAGGTGAGCCTGGTGTTTACCTGCTCCAAGCAGGGCAGAGAAACATAATGTCTTTGTGAATGGTGGTCGAGAGAATCGAGAGGAAGGTTGAAATTCTGGAAGGTCAACTTCTCTTGAGCATAGCAATGACAGTGGGTTAAGTGTTGACATCAAAGATCAAAGGTCATGATGATGGGGCAACGAGCTGATGAGAGGTCAAAGGGATCACCCAAACCCATGGAGGCGAGTAGAAGAAATAAGGATGAGATGTCCCCAACAGAGCACGAATTCGGACATTGCCATGTTCGAAGCGGCATACGCAGGCATGACGATGATGCTAGTTCCATTTTTCCCCCACCATTCCCGGCAGTGCCTCTTTGTTTTACTGGCTGAAAGAGGATGCCATATGCTTGCCATATAAGTCCGTCCTGGGGCAAATCCACCTAATTGCAGGCTAACGAAAGCCTAGGAAGGAGAAAACTGGGACATCGTCCTTCCATTGGGTCCAGTATCATCGGGGTTTTGGCAAAGATTAAAGAAAGGAGGGAAAAAACAAAGCGTCTTTTCATGTTTAGAGGTTTGAAAAGACGGTGGAAAAAGCAAACTCAAAAGATCCTTTTGCCGTAAATGGTTTCTCGGTCTAGAAAAGGTGAAAAACAACTCTTTCGAGAAAACCTCCTAGTCTGCAGTAAAACAGGAGTGTTCCTTTTCGTAAGTAATCCGCCCGGCCGAAAAAGGGGTAAACGTATCTTGGGTAGATGTCGTTTGAAAATAACCACTTTAACGAGATCGAAGCAACGAGGACCGACAATATTTTCTGTATTTAAGAAGTCGAGAAGAATGAAAGATAGCTCACTCTGGAGGAATAGTGATAATGAATTGAGCTGCTCAAAACAAGATAAAGGTTAAGTGGCTAACAAGACCACTCATCGCGGCAGTTCCTCGGGGAACGGGTAACAACCAAGTGAAGGCACTGATGGTGTTTGAGGAAATATCACTAAGTTGGTTGGGATACAACCTCCTGAAGCCGGGGGCATGCACACGAGAGACTCACACAACCATGCAGGAATTCCCGGGGAAAAACTAAATAGCGAGAATAGAAAGAAGTTGCGGCGGAGTCCTACGGTTGAAGTAGATCCGGCGGGGTTTAAACCCCGGCAACCGTCCCACCTTCCTTCTTGGCACGAAATACAAGAAGAAACAAGCACAAAGGGCGGGCCACGGCCTTCCTCCCTCCCAAATGTTAGTAAGTTGTATAAACATTAAATAAATCATAATGAATGCTTGTATAACAAATATTCTCATACATATAAGCATACACTAACACATTTATTTTGGGAACGACATAGTATACGCTTTATTATAAATAGCATGTACAAAAGTAACGGGTGAGATATCACACGATCCTTCCAAACCTTCCAACGGTAATAGGATGATCCGACCTTGCCTCGCTAAGACTCCTTCAAGCGGGTGCATACGAGATGACCTTATGTAGGGATGTGCATCTCAGAAACAGAGGTTTCCTATAATGGCCAGGAAAGTCACGAGGCACGGGGAGTCAGAACTTGGATAGAGGCCCACCAGGTACTGTCTCAATAAATTCTCTCTCCCTTAGACCATACATAGAGGCTTTTATAGTCCTCAATCAGTTTTACGGCGGTTAGGCTTAATTTGTTGCACGTCTTTGGGGTGGTTAGACTACACAGTAATACCTATCGACCAGCCAGAAATAGGGAATAAACATATATTTTTTAATCATTTTTTAATGGCATACGGAAAATTCTAGGCATGGACTGTGTCTACCTTGTGAAGAAAAGCACGAGCATAGTCGTGTATGGGGGATTTTTACTGTTTTAAGTAGATTTGTCTGATGCAGCAGGAATGTGATTTTAAAACCATCAAAGCAATCATGAATCATGTCAAGGTGAGAAATGATGCTATAACAATCGAGCAGACCTGAATGTGTGATGGGTAGAGAAGGCAAGGTTCATCTGTTCACGTCTGAATTTGCAATCAAAATGCATTATCTGAGAGGCTGAAATGGGAATGGATTTCATTTTACACAAGCTTGAAATCGAGGCTTCTTGCTTGAAGTTGGTTTCATTTTTACACAAAAACTGAAACAGATAATATGCTTAGAAACAGCAGTTTCATTTATATTTACTGAAGCAGAAACGGAAACAAAATATGTAAGAAAAAGTAAACACCATTTGGCAGCACGTGACTCGGTGGTACATGCCCCAAGCTAATCCATGAAAATCAGATGGGTAAGTTCAAATTCTGAATCAGAAAGGGCTAGGCGGGACCCTGTGAGATCTTATCAAAGACTCGGAGTGAACGGGAATGTGTTTCATTGTTTTAACGAAGTTGACACATTAAAGAACGTCCTTCTGAACCCTTGTTTCATGGTTTAAGGAGCTTAGCCTGAGGCAGGGACACTTCTCCGACAGCCTTGTTTCATTTTTGAGGAGCTTGACACAAGACAAGGAACTCTGCCTCCATTGACTTGTTTCATTTTAAGGAGCTTGACCTGAGGAAACTAACTCTGCTCGACAACCTTGTTTCCATTTTAAGGAGCTTGACACAAGACAACGAACTTCTGTCGACAACCTTGTTTCATTTTTTAAGGAGCTTGACCTTGAGACAAAACCATGTACATTATTTATTTCAGTTTTGGAACAGACACAGAGAAAATAACCATATAAAATTTATCTTGTTTCATTTTTAAGGAGCTTGACACAAGAAAGCAATTTGATAACAAACCGGAACCGATTTCATTTTAGGAACTGACATGATCTGAACTGCAGCAAACAACCTCATCATGTAATGAGAAAAGAATTCATACAGCACAAGAGTTCCTCCAGATGGAAGGGAAAACATCCTGCTGAGTGAGATGACCCCCAACTTTGATGCTGTATGCTTTTATATTTAGAATGGAAAAGTAGATGATAGCCACATAGTTGACACAACAGTGGGGAAGATTGACAGGTGGATAAAACCGGAAAGGGGATGATGGAGGGCGGTACATACCATGCTCGAGGACAGGGAATGAAATAATCAATGGTCACGATCCGTCCTTCTGTGGGAAGCAGAGACCACAGAAAAGGAGGAGATAAGTGCTCCCATGGCATAGGTGTAATCACACCCCAAAGGTGAGGTTTAAATCCAGGGCTGGAACAATCACGTCACCTGCTCAGATTGAACTTTCCAAAATGTGATGCTTTTGGAAGGATCCCTAATGACAGACTAGTGCTTTTATTTTGAATGTCAACGGATTCTACGTAACGAACGTGACAATGGAACAGCATTCCAAGTAGTTGAGGATAGAACACTGGAATTTTGCTAATATAATGGTATTTGGTACGGACAAAGGATCCTCCATTGTCTGGAAACTTTCAGACGGAGGCGGTATCCTACTAGATGACTCAATCGGCAGAAGCGACCAAACAACTTGGAGGGCTACCGTGGCCAGGATGGTCTTCTCCACAGTGTTACGGAAGAAGAGCATCCTCCGGGCATCTCCATCTCGAAGGTGGGAGGGTATCCTCCGGGACCCTCTATCACGGAGCGGAAGGAACAACATTGAGTGAAACAGACGGGAGAATCTCTCCAAATCCGAGAATTTGAAGAAACAAGAGAACTGAGGGATGTGAGATCCACTTTCCCGGATGTCCCTGGTGCACCGTAGATGAGGCCAGCTCAAGCTGATCCTACGACCGATGGATTCGTGGAGACAGTGATTCTGGACTTTGAATTTACGGGAGCGGGATTGATCAAGGATGAATCTTGACCAATCGAGGAATCGAGTGAGTGGAGGACTGTAAAGAAAATCAGTCCAACCAGAGAATTTATAGGCGTGGACATGGGACTGCAGTTCATTGTCCAAAACTTCGTTTGGCTTCATCCATATATGGACAAGGTGAATGGCATGGTACCTTTGCTAACACGAGGACCAGTAATCTGCAACTGTAGGAGTCTTACAGTCCTGATTGAAGATGCTTTTGGCAGCCTTGAAGCCAAAGGCAATGGCGTTGGCCAGTTGGACCATGCTTCGAGCACCTTGGGGCAGGGCTCTCAAGAAGATGGTCTCCGTGCACAACATGCGAGGAACTTGACTTTAGTGGAGGTTGGAAGGTTTGCCTCGATGGAAGACGTTGGAAGCAATAAGCTGCCGACCTTAGCCTCTCTTATCGGACTTCTTCTTCTTCTTAGCCTGGTTACTCGAATCCGGACTTTCATAGGCAAAGTAGAAGAGGACATGGCTCGGCCAGAGGGAAATTCACCTTGGAAATCAACACTTGATGTTTTTAGGCGGAGGAGATGGTTTGGTGATGGGACATTGGGACAAAGGTTGAAAACAACCCCAAACGAAACTAGCAGTTAACTAGGGAAGGGACAACGTGTATATAGGGATCACCAACATTTCCAAAGGAGAAGAAAGGACCCCGGGGTCCCCATCGAAGGGGATTCCTTGGTTGGTGAACTCGGAAAAGTTACCATTAGCTCTGTCTTTAGAACAACACCCTAAAACCTTTGTCAAGGGGAATATTTCGTGGGCAGTTAATTTTTAAAACATTGAAACAAAACTCTACCGTTTCATCTTTTTTGGAAATTAGAAAGCAGGAAAAAGGTGACTCTATCACTTTCAAATTGGAAACAAGCGTGAAAGGACAATCGCTTGATGATCTTTTGAGGCAAGAATAGAAAGATCAAAATGACGCAGAATGCTAGGCAAAGGGTGTACCAAATAACTTCATGAACGCAATATACACCTTGGTTCAAAATGAAGGAGAAATGTTAAGGACTTAACGTACGTGCGGGCAATCTCCGAATGTTGTGTCCGTGTACGGTATAGGAAGCTGACGGACTGGAAAACACATGGATAAGGATGGCAACCTCGTGGGGTCTCCCTTTTATATGTAACGCGTATTATGGGGAGCACAGTCTAGATACTAACGTGTTGTCTAAAGCCAGAAGGTGAACGACGGCTACTAGGTTAAAGACGTCGTAACACGTCTCTAGACTGAACCCTCTAAATGTTGCGTTAATGTTTCAATGCTTTATGCATTAAATTAGATAAATTTTATGGTTGATCTTCAGTACTTAACATTTCAAGACCCTCGTATGTCATATGACAATCTCACATGTCTTGACTATATGAGAAAAGAAAACTTTTCAATTGATGAATGTTATCTAGTTAAGGGAAGCTTGAACAATGATGCATTTATAGAAAATATGCTATGGCTTGAGAATATTTTCAAACTAGATGACTTTTTCACTATCTGAAAGTAATTTCAAACATTCAACGATACGACAATGCAATGTGAACTATACCAAAATCCTCTTTTAGAAACTATGCAATTTAACCAATACCCTTTTTTAATTTCCAACTTTTCCTTTCAAATAATAAGAATGCACTCAATGCATTTTCGATACAAATGAGAATCTACTTGGTATGCTGTGAGAATGCACTCAGAGATTTTTTAGCTTTCAATCATTAAACATATGTGATCTAAGTTCAATGGTAAATCTCCAAAATGCTCTTCATGCCAATGTGATCTAATGCATTTTCAACAAAGAACACTTTGAGACAAAAACTAAATAAACTGCTCAAATCTTCTTAATGAAGGATGAATGCAAAGAGATGTAAACAAGCCTAGAATGCAATAGTTGTTTCGACACTTTGTCATGAAAACCTTCAAAAGGAGACAAGACATATGAGGTCAAACATAAGAGAGGACTTCCCAAGCAAGAGAGATCAAAACAAGGCATTCATTCCCTTTTGACATCAAGCAATCATGGAGAAGAAGACATTTCAAACAATGGCAAACAGCCCTTAATCTGTGCTCCTTACCAGAGAAAAAGGCAGGAAGGAAAGACACAGCAGTGAGATTAGGGAAAAAGTCTCAATTTTCACACACCTGAAATTGTGGCTTTATCATTAACCTTTAGTACTTATTTGTGTGACACTCACGAAAACCCTTTCAATGCCCAATTGGCAGGTTGCTAACTAAAAACAAGCGCCATAGCAAAAAATGAAAAACAAAGAATTTCTCCCAACCAAATTCAGTTCTACTTTAAGCGGGAATCTAAAACTAAACCCGAAGCAAAATCTTGACAAAAGAAAACTTGAACAAGAGGTAAACCTAGCACCTGGGGAATGTGGCCACATCACATTTATAATAAACGAACCGAGTGTATAACACTCCACAAGTATATTCACGCCGGAGCAGAATGCAAGTGATGGCAGCAACCAGCATGGTGGCCTTGGCCACATCGGGGGTGAAGCCAGGTATAATCAAACCAATCATGAAAGGATGAAAACTACACGGAGAAAAAACGAGAGGTCATATCTAATCCTCTGGGCTGAACCAAAAAATAACTTACTGGAAAAAGGCAGCCAAAAGAGCCAACCAAGCAAGTAGAATCGAAGCAACCGAAGAACTTGAACAATACTCCAAATTATTGGACACCATAAACTACATGGAGATTGGCGAAGCAACTTTAGTCTACTTCGCTAATGCGAGCATAACAAAAGAACAGAGAGCTATCTGGCTAACTTCAAACTCTGTTGTGGCTTTGACAAAGGGCATAATAACAGCTAGATGATCCACCAAATGCAGATGCTCAATTTTTGTGAGTGAATCCCCTCGCAGACAGAGAAGGTCACCACAACCCGCACGGGTCTAGCAGCAATCATTCATAACATAGTGCAGGTTCCTAATTGAAAATAAACCAACTAGAGATGAAGGCTTACACAGATCAGCAGCCTCGCTTGCTGCATGCCCACTCAGTTCTTAGCTCTAGTGATCACATCCTCATGATCTCGTGATCGGACACACCACTGCGCCCAGAAACAGAACAAACACAAACGTAAAATCTGATATATGCAGCTATGTGGATACAAAGGAGGAACATAACTATCATCATGATCAACAAAAAGAGTGGAACCCATAACCGGCATGGTCGCTTATCATTGATATGATAAAGAATACAACCATAGCTCTCATGACTGAATTCTCCCTTACAAGGAGGACACAACGTGATTACATCAGCTTGGGCAGGGGGATGGGACAAAACTCCTCACCTCTTGGGATGTCTCGACAGTCTGCCCATAGGATTTTTGACAGGGAATTAATCAAAGCTCTTGCGGCACGTAGGCTCTTGGGGCTGCAGAGACTGGCTATTTGTGGGCCAAATAAATGGAGCCCCTTGACACACTTCCTTGATGGATGAAGGCATGTTTATGAAGAGGAGAGGAGGAGGTTGGGATCTCACTGCTAAGCCAATTAGGAAGGAGGCCTTGTCTCCCTTGGGAGGTTCCCCATAAGGTGGAAACGAGAGGCCAAATGAGGAAGGCGGTGATTTGGCGCCGATCAGAAACACACTCTCTGATGACTCATCCTGAAGTTGTTGTGTCGAGGAGAAAACCGCCTCTTT
This sequence comes from Pinus albicaulis, assembly GCA_034641835.2. NCBI lineage: Eukaryota > Viridiplantae > Streptophyta > Pinopsida > Pinales > Pinaceae > Pinus > Pinus albicaulis. The sequence goes on along the minus strand of CM076569.1, from coordinate 843,116,725 downwards.
TTTTTAAAAAAATTTCCAAAAATCGATTGACGCGGGTGCTTAACTGGAGACCGAAGAGTGCCAATTGGCGCGAGCTTAGTAGCCAAATTTTTTTCCTCATTGAGCGCGAGTACATAGCAGACTGCAGTACCCGATGCAAAAACGGTGTTTTTAAGGGGTGCACTCGGGAAATGATAAACGAAGAAATGTTGTCCTCATGGAAAGGGATGCAATGATGGTATTTACGAGAGCATGAAAGCGCAGTGGTCACGAAGCAACACTCCAATGGGTGAGATGAGGATTGTGGGATGTTGACAGAATAACGTGTAACAATAAGACATGAAGAATCCAGGGTTTAAACTTTATCCATACTTCACTGGATTATCAAAGGCATTGAAGAGCCTAACCAAGACTATTGATGGGAGGATGTAGAAATTTGGCAGATGTGGAAAGCACGGGTCAGTCAAAGAAATGCAAATAGGGCCTTCAAGGAAACTTTACATTGGTGTCTTTCATATGACATGACCAATATTAAACTTTTAGAAGTTTTCCAAATATGGAGAGATAGAGAAGGTTCGGTTGCATGATAAGAATACCAAAAAATCTGAGGGATTTGCATTTGTGACATTCAAGGCTTGTGGAGGCTACAAAGCGGGCTCTTAAAGGGGTTAGGGGTTTAGGTTTATGGTTAGGGGGTTAAATGGGTTAGAGGTTGGGAATTAGAGGTTTAATGGGTGCAGAAGTTGAAAGTTTATATGTTTAGGGTTTAGGGGGTTAAATGGGTTAGGGGTTAAGGGTTTAGGGGTTAATGGTCTGGGTTTTGAAGTTTAAAGGTTTAGGGGTTAAAATGGGTTAGGGGTTTAGAGGTTTAAAGGAAACTATGACTTAACTTAATGCTCGTATAGATAATGAGCTTCAGATAAAAATCACTAATTGTGAAAGGTGTCATACACCTTGTTCAAAAATGATAAATGGTGTGGATCTAAAAAGAACTCTAGAAGATACCTCTATTTAAATAACTTACAAACCATATTGCAGAAAAAAAACTGCTTCTTCAAAAATGATTAATTGAATTTAAGGCTGGGGATTGGGGGTTGAGATTAGGGGATTTAGGTGCATTTTGCATTTTTAGGGTTGGGGACAAATAATAGGTTAGTAGTTGGGGATTAGGGATTAGGGAACGGTTTTGGGGGCGGGCACCTCAAAAAGCGAAACGACAAGGCGTGCCCAAACCAGCGAGAGCTAGGGAGCAAGCAGAAAAATGGGCCGCACGGACGGCCACTAGAGGCACCCATGGTCACAACAGCAAATTTGATACGGCAGCCCTCAGCAGGCTAACCCAACCGACACTTGTTGGGCGGGCGCCTCACACGACATGACACAGCGCCGCCGCCGAATGAAGGCACGAGGAGAAAAATGGAAAACGGGCCGCAGACATACAAAAGGCACCGTGCGATCCCCAACAAATAGATTTCATGCGGCCACCTCAGCGGCAGCCCGGCAGACTTCCAGGCAGCGATGGAGGTACAGCGCCCTCTAATATGTACATGACAAATAAAGAGCTGAGGAGCAAAAAAAAAAACAGGCTGGGCGAATGTGCCTGGCTTTCCATGCGGTCACAGAGGTATGGGAGTGAGATTTGGTGGGTCGCCTCTGTGACACAACACGGTGTGCACAGCGAACGAAGGCACAAGGAGACAGGAGCAGGGGTTAAATGGGTTAGGGTTGGGAAAATAGGTTTAAGGGTTGAGAGTTAAGGTTTTACAGGTTTAGTGTTTGGGGGTTAAAATGGATTCAGAGATTTAGGGTTTAGGGGTTAAATGGGTTAGGAATTAAGGGTTTAAGGGTTAGTGGTTAAAGTTTAGAGGTTTAAGGTTTAGAAAATTTAAATGGGTTAAGGATTTAGAGGGTTTATGGTTTAGGGGGTTAAATGGGTTAAGGGTTGGGAATTAGGGTTTAATGGGTTAGGGGTTAAGGGGTTATAGGTTTAGGGTTTAGGGGGTTAAATGGGTTAGGGGTTTAGGGGTTAGGGGATTTAACAGTTAAGGATTTTAGGGGTTAGAAGTTAGGGGCTAATGGGGTTAGTTTTTAGGGGGTTAGATGGGTTAGGGGTCGGGAATTATGGTTTAAGGGGTTAGGGTTAATGGTTTAATGGTTTAGGGTTTAAGGGGTTAGGGGTTAAGGGTTTATAATTTTAGGCCGGTTTAGGGGGTTAAATGGGTTAGGGGTTTACTAGGGGTTTAAGGGGTTAAATGGTTTACGGGTTAAGGGTTTAGGGGTTAGGGTTTAAGGGTTTAGAGGTTTATGGTTTAGGGGTTAAATGGGATAGGGATTTAGAGGTTTAGGGGGTTAAATGGGTTAGGGGTTGGGAATTAGTGTTTAAGGGGTTATGGGTTAAGATGATAATTTCATTGGTCTATGTTTGTGTACATTAGTTGCTTATTCTTTGCGTCTCAATGTAACAAGGATATAGTGAGAGGATTGGAGGGTAGAGAGAGAGAGAGAGAGAGAGAGAGAGAGAGGGAGATTGGGGAAGAGAGAGGGAGGTATAAGGAGAGAAAAGGAGAGAGAAGAAGGACAAGAGATATGACTTAAGAGAGAGCTGGAACTAGTATCATAGAAGAAAGAATATGTGACCAAATTCTATATGGAGATGAGAGATAGGGGCACCCTACCTACCTAACTACCTACGCGTTTCCTTGGGCGGCCTCACACGGCATGACCTAACCTGACCCGACCCACCCAAACGTGTTTCCTTGGGCGCCCTTAATTAAAATTCGGCACGAGCCAACCTGACCTAACCCGAACTCGTTTCCAGCTAATTGGGCGCCATCACATGACTTGACCCGACCCGTACGAATGTGTTTCCTTGGGCGGCCTCACACGACAAGAATCGATCACGGCACGACACGACGACCTTAGACGGCGCGACACGGTGAACGATGCCACAGGCGAGAAAATGGTAAACGGGCCGCCCGAACATGCACAAGGCACCCGGGTGGTCACAACTTAGCAAAACTGATACGGGCGCCCTCGAACGAAACGACCCGACCCGAACGTGCCCGGTCGAGCGACCTCACACGGCGCGACATGGTGCGCCCGACCGAACGATGCCACAAGGGAGAAAACAACAAATGGGCCACCCGAACGTGCACAAGTTGGCACCCAGGTGGTCACAACTTAGCAAAATTGATATGGGCACCCTAAAACGAAACAACCCGAACCGAACGCGCCCGGTCGAGTGACCTCACACAGCGCGAAATGGCGTGACCAATGAACGATGCTACAAGGGAGCAAACGGAAAACGGGCCACCTGAACGTCATGCACAAGGCACCCACGCGGTCACAAATTAGCAAAACTGATACGGGCGCCCTCGAACGAAACGGCTCGACCGGAACACGCCTGTTCGGACGACCTCACACTGCGTGACACAACGCGCCCAAACGAATTATGCCACAAGGGATCAAATGGTAAACGAGCCACCCGAACGTGCACAAGGCACCTGGGTGGTCACAACTTAGCAAAACTGATACAGGCGCCCTCGAAGGAAACGACCCGCCCTGAACGTGCCTGGTCGAGCGACCTCACACGGCGCGACACGGCGAACCCGACCGGACGATGCCAGAAGGGAGAAAATGGAAAATGGGCCGCCCGAACGTGCACAAGGCACCCGAACGGTCACAACTTAGAAAAATTGATACGGGCACCCTCGAACGAAATGACCCGACCTGAACACGCCCGGTAGGGTGACCTCACACGGTGCAACACGATGTGCCCAACTGAACGATGCCACAAGGGAGCAAATGGAAAATGGGCCACCCAAACGTGCACAAGACACCCGGGTGGTCACAACTTAGAAAAACTGATCCGGGTGCCCTCGAACGAAACAGCCCGACCTGACCCAAACGCACTCGGTCGGGCAACCTCACACGGCGCGACATGTCGCGCCCGACCGAACGATGCCACAAGGGAGCAAATGGAAAACGGGCTGCCCGAACGTGCACAAGGCACCCGTGTGGTCACAACTTAGCAAAACTGATATGGGCGCCCTCGAATGAAACGACCCGACCCGAACGCGCTCGGTCGAGTGACCTCACACGGCGCGACACAAAACGGCTCGACAAACGATGCCACAAGGGAGAAAACAGCAAATGGGCCACCCAAACGTGCACAAGGCACCTGGGCGGTCACAACTTAGCAAAACTGATACGGGCGCCCTCGAACGAAACGACCCGACCCGAACATGCCCGATCGGGCGACCTCACATGACGCGCCCAAACGACCGATGCCACAAGGGATCGAATGGAAAACGGGCCACCCGAATGTCCACAAGGCACCCAGGCGGTCACAACTTAGAAAAAATGATACGGGCACCCTCGAACGAAACGACCCGACCCGAACGCGCCTAGTCAGGTGACCTCACACGGCGCGACACGACATGCCAGACCGAACGATGCCACAAGGGAGAAAACGACAAACGGGCTGCTCGATCGTGCACAAGGCACCTAGGCGGTCACAACTTAGCAAAACTGATACAGGCTCCCTCGAACGAAATGGCTCGACCCGACCCGAATGCGCCTAGTCGGGCGACCTCACACGGCGCGCCCGACCGAACGATGCCATAAGGGAGAAAATGGCAAACGGGCCGCCCAAATGTGCACAAGGCACCCGGCCGGTCACAACTTAGCAAAACTGATACGGGCGCCCGCAAACGAAAAGACTCGACCATAACACGCTCAGTCGGGCGACCTCACACGGTGCAACACGACGCGCCCGACCGAACGATGCCACAAGGGAGCAAACGGAAAACGGGTTGCCCGAACGTGCACAAGGCACCCGGGCGGTCACAAATTAGAAAAACTGATACGAGTGCCCTCGAACGAAACAGCCCGACCCGACCCGAACGCCCTCGACCGAGGGACCTCACACGGTGCAACACGGCGCAACCGACCGAACGATGCCACAAGGGAGAAAACAGAAAATGGGCCGCCCGAAAGTGCACAAGGCACTCGGGCAGTCACAACCTAGCAGAACTGATACGGGCACCCTCGAACGAAACAACCCGACCCCAACGTGCCCGGTCGGGCGACCTCACACGGCGCAACATGACGCGCTTGACCGAACGATGCCATAAGGGAGAAAATGGAAAACGGGCCGCCTGAACGTGCACAAGACACCCGGGTGGTCACAACTTAGCAAAACTGATACAGTTGCCCTCGAACGAAACAACCCGACCCTACCCGAACGCGCCCGGTCGGGAAACCTCACACGACACGCCCAACCAAACGATGCCACAAGGGAGCAAACGGAAAACGGGCCACCCGAACGTGCACAAGGCACCTGGGTGGTCACAACTTAGCAAAACTAATACAGGCACCCTCGAACGAAACGACCTGACCCGAACACGCCCGGTCAAGCGATCTCACACAGCGCGACACGAAATGGCCCGACGAACGATGCCACAAGGGATCAAATAGCAAACGGGCCACCCAAATATTCACAAGAAACTTGGGCGGTCACAACTTAGCAAAACTGATACGGGTGACCTCGAACGAAACGACCCGACCTGAACTCGCTCGGTCGGGCAACCTCACATGGCGCGACACGGCGCGCCCGAATGAACAATGCCATAAGGGAGAAAATGGAAAACGGGCCACCCGAATGCGCACAAGGCACCTATGCAGTGATCACAACTTAGAAAAACTGATATTGTCGCCCTCGAACGAAACGGCATGACCCGAACGCGCCCGGTCGGGCGACCTCACACGGTGCGACACGGCGCACCCAAACGAACGATGCCATAAGGGATCAAATGGAAAACAGGCCACCCAAACGTGCACAAGGCACCCGGGCAGTCACAACTTAGAAAAACTGATGCGGGCGCCCTCGAACGAAACGACCCGACCCGAACGCGCCCGGTCGAGGGACCTCACACTATGCGACTCGAAATGGCCCGAAAAACGATGCCACAAGGGAGCAAACAGCAAACGGGCCACCTGAACGTGCACAAGGCACCTAGGCGGTCAAAAATTAGCAAAGCTGATGCGGGCGCCCTCGAACGAAATGACCCGACCTGAATGCGCCCGATCGAGTGACCTCACACGACGCGACACGGCGTGCCCGAATGAATGATGCCACAAGGGAGAAAATGGTAAACGGGCCACCTGAACGTGCACAAGGCACCTGGGCAGTGATCAAAACTTAGTGAAACTGATATGGGCGCCCTCGAACGAAACGGCCCGACCCGAACGCGCCTGGTCAGGCGACCTCACACGGTGCGACACAACGTGCCCAAACAAACGATTCCACAAGGGATCAACCGGAAAACGGGCCAACCGAACATGCACAAGGCACCCGGGTGGTCACAACTTAGCAAAACTGATACGGGCGGCTTCAAACGAAACGACCCGACCCGAACGCGCCCGGTCGGGTGACCTCACACGGCGCGACTTGACGCGCCCGAACGAACTATGCCACAAGGGAGAAAACGGCAAATGGGCCACCTGAATGTGCACAAGGCACCAAGGCAGTCACAACTTAGCAAAACTGATATGGGCGCCCTCGAACGAAACGGCCCGACCTGAACGCGCCTGGTCAGGCGACCTCACACAGCGCCCCCAACCGAACGATGCCATAAGGGAGAAAACAGAAAATGGGCCGCTCGAACGTGCATAAGGCACCCGGGCGGTCACAACTTAGCAAAACTGATACGAGCGCCCTCAAACGAAACGACCCGACCTGAACACGCCCAGTCGGGTGACCTCACATGGCGCGACACGGCGTGCCCGACCGAACGATTCCATAAGGGAGAAAACAGAAAACGGGCCACCCGAACATGCATAAGGCACCTGGGTGGTCACACCTTAGCAAAACTGATACGAGCGCCCTCGAACGAAATGACCCGACCTGAACGTGCCCGGTCATGCGACCTCACATGGCGCGACACGGTGCGCCCAACAAACGATGCCACAAGGAAGAAAATTGCAAATGGGCCACCTGAATGTCGTGCACAAGGCACCCGGGCAGTCACAACTTAGCAAAACTGATACGAGCGCCTTCGAACAAAATGACCCGACATGAACACGTCCGGTCGGGCGACCTCACACGGCGCGACACGGCATGCCCAACGAACTATGCCATAAGGAAGAAAACGACAAATAGGCCACCTGAACGTCGTGCACAAGGCACCTGGGCGGTCACAACTTAGCAAAATTGATACGGGCGCCTTCGAACGAAACGACCCGACCCGAACGTGCCCGGTCGGGCAACCTCACATGGCGCAACCCGACGTGCCCGAACGAACTATGCAATAAGGGAGCAAACAGAAAATGGGCCACCTGAACGTGCACAAGGCACCCAGGCAGTCACAACTTAGTAAAACTGATACGGGCGCCCTCGAACGAAATGACCCGACCTGAACACGCCCGGTCAGGCGACCTCACACGGCGCACCCGACCGAACGATGCCATAAGGGAGCAAAAAGAAAATGGGCCGCTCAAATGTGCACAAGGCACCTGGGTGGTCACAACTTAGCAAAACTGATACGGGTGCCCTCGAACGAAATGACCCGACCTGAATGCGCCCGGTCATGCGACCTCACACGGCACAACATGGCGCGCCCAACGAACGATGCCACAAGGAAGCAAACAGCAAATGGGCCACTTGAACGTTGTGCACAAGGCACCCGGGCAGTCACAACTTAGCAAAACTGATACGGGCGCCCTCAAACGAAACGGCCCTACCCGAACGCGCCCAGTCGAGTGACCTCACACAACGCGACACGACACACCCAAATGAACGATGCCACAAGGGAGAAAACGGCAAACGGGCCACCCGAACGTGCACAAGGCACCCGGGCGGTCACAACTTAGCAAAACTGATATAGGTGCCCTCAAACGAAACGGCCCGACCCAAACGCGCCCGGTTGGGCGACCTCAAACGGCGCGACACGACGCGCCCGAACGAATGATACCACAAGGGAGAAAATGGCAAACGGGCCACCCGAACGTGTGCAAGGCACCCGGGCGGTCACAACTTAGCAAAACTGATACGGGTGCCCTCGAATGAAACGGCCTGACCTGAACGCGCCCAGTCGGGTGACCTCACACGGCGCGACACGGCGCGCTTGACCATGGTTGGGGGCACACATTAAAAGTGAACCAAGGAGTGAGCGCATCACGTCTTTAATATTTTATGAAACTCCTTAGAAGTCCCATCATAACCACCTTCCATAAGTGTCGCAATACCAACACTTGTCTCCAAAAATCGGTATAGCGACAGTTGTGGGCTGGATTTGAAAATTTGATAAAATTTGGGGAAATTTCCGACATTTGGTCAAAAGTTTCGAAACCAAAGTGTCAGAATTTCCGCCAAATGTACTAGTGATACATGTCGCATGGGTGGTAGGGTAGGTGTAGTGTCGAAACCAAAAATATGCCCCCTTATTCGACCCTACACCCACCCGTTCATACTCCAAATGGGTTGGTGATCCCATATGACCCTGCCACACATCGCCATGTGTCTAATAGAGACAACCCATGCCCAAACCTCAACCCTAAGAACTCTTCCTTTGTTTAGCCATGTACACCCTTGTGCGGTCCTGACCCACCCTATGAAAACCATGCCACCTTCCACAAGGAATGAGATGGCGAAAATCATTCGAAATATCACCCACAACTAGGGGATGGTGGGGAATGATTATGAAAAGTACCCATGGCATGCGCATGGTGAGTTCATGCTCATGATTCCTCATTGAACACATCATAATGCCACAAATACAATTGCAAACATGCTTTGCACACAAGATACTATCTCTCTCTAGGATGGTTTGTGTTCTCTCTCTATGATGCAAGACAATGTCATTTGCATCCATAGTGTGGGGGATTGGAAACAAGAATCCATTTTTCTAAGTTCAAAATTATTTCATAATAGAGTTTTAAGAAAATTCTCTCTAACTCAATAATTGATAAATAATCTCAAGAAGGTATATCCTTTCTTTCTGAGAAAGATTTTGTTAAGTGTCAAGAAAAACTCTCATACATAGGGATTTTCGGCTTTAAAGGAAAGATTGTACTTTTTCCTTATTATGTATTGGATAAATTCTTTGTAACAAAGGTGTGTCACAAATGTAAATCTCTAAAATACTTTTTAAATAAATACCAAGAAACTACGACACATAAACTTTTGTTTGAACTAAAGGAGATTGATGATTATTCCTTTACCATTCAACTCAAACATGAGATAACTATAGAATTTTTATGGGAATTCGTTGAAAAATGGCTAAAGAACAAAACAAAAAGGATATTTGATAAATAACTGTCTAAAAAACTCAAAATCAAACCGTCGCAATAGCAACACTAGCTTTTATCCATCGCAATTGCGACACTTTCGACCAAACTGTCGCAAGTCCGATGCTTTTCTACAAGTGTCACAATACTGACACTTACTCTTATCATCGCAATAACGATACTTAGCTCTTATCCGTCGCAATTTTTACACTTTCACCCAAACTGTCCCAATTCCGATGCTTTTCTACAAACGTTGCAATACCAACACTTAGCTCTTATCCGTCGCAATTCCAACACTTTCGCCCAAACTGTCGCAATTCTGACGCTTTTCTACAAACGTCGCAATACCGACACTTACCTCTAAGTGTCGGTATTGCGACACTTGTAGAAAAGCGTCGGAATTGCGACAGTTGTGGGCGGGATTCGAAAATTTGATAAAATTTGGGGAAATTTCCGACATTTGGTCAAAAGTGTCGGAACCAAAGTGTCGAAATTTCCGCCAAATGTACTAGTGTAATATAGTTTTTTAAATTTATTAAAAGCCAATGCAACCTCACAAACTTTGTAATACACTACATTCCCCTAAGAATCAATATAGGCCCTCAATTAAAAAGAAAAATTCAACACATCCTCATCCACCTTAAGTTGAAATAAAAAGTTTTAGACAATTAAATAATAATAATGATAATGATAATTTGATTTTAATATTATCGAAAAATTATATATTAAATTGATATATGAGATTTTTTCATTTTGAGTTTATAAAGGTATATATATATTAATCCTTTTTAAATTTGAGCCTATAACATTTTACCAAAGAAACACATACTCTTAATAGTTGTTTTTATATATATATATATATATATATATATATATATATATATATATATATATATATATATATATATATATATTAAATTTCTCTTTTTTATATTTATACTTTGTTAATATGAAATTGAGATTTATAATTTCTCCTTTCCACATACAAAACATATATATGTAAAATAAACAATTCAATAAGTAAAATAAACAATTCAATAATGTGAAAATTTTCCAAACTATAAATGCATATCATATACTTAGTAGGTACTCCTTCAAATCAAATTTCTTAAGATACCTCCCACACGAAATTGCTTTAACTAATTATGATAAAGTCTCACTTTAAATCATCTTAAACTTGAGAAATTATTGCGCATTTTCTTATATATAAATCAATGTTATAAATAATAATGAGGAACTTATGATCGAAGAACTTATTAGAATTGGAATAATCTTAAAACCCTAGGAAATTGGTCGCCACATGGAACTAATATAATTTTTTAAATTTATTAAAATCCAATGCAACCTAAAAAAAATTTTAATACACTACAGTTGTTTATAAACATTAAGACTAAGTATATGTTGGGCATATTCCCTTGAGAATCAATCTAGGCCCTCAATTAAATTTTTTTTTTTAAAAATCAACAAATCTTCATCCACTTAAGTTGAAATAAAAAGTCTTAGACAATTAAATAATAATAATAATGATAATTTGATTTTAATATTATGGAAAAAATAGATATTAAATTGATATATGAGATATTTTCATATTAAGTTTATAAAGATATATATATATTTTAATCCTTTTTGAATTTGAGCCTATAATATTTTTACCAAAAACACACATACTCTTAAAGGTTCTTATATATATAATTTTTCTCTTTTATATTTATACTTTGCTAATATGAATTTGAGATTTATAATTTCTCCTTTCTACATACAAAACAAATATATGTAAAATAAACAATTCACTAATGTGGAAAATTTCCAAACTATAAATACATATCATATACTTAGTAGGTATTCATTCAAATCAAATTTCTTAAGATAACTTTCACACAAATTGCTTTAACTAATTATGATAAAGTCTCATTTTAAATTCTTCAACCTGAGATTATATATGAATTAATGTTATAAATAATAATGAAAAACTTATCATGGAGGAACTTATTAGAATTGGAATAATCTTATATCCCTAGGAAATTGGTGGGCGGGAGCCACTGGAACTAACATGATTTTTTTAATTTATTAAAAGCCAATGCAAGCTAACAAACTTTGTAATACACTACAATAGTTTATTAACATTAAGACTAAGCATATGTTGAGCATGTTCCCTTGAGAATCAATCTAGGCCTTCAATTTAAAAAAAATAAAAAATCAAGAGATCCTCATCCACCGTAAGGTGAAATAAAAAGTCTTAGACAATTATATAATAATAATAATGATAATTTGATTTTAATATTATGGAAAAATTAGATATTAAATTGATATGTGAGATTTTTTCATTTTGAGTTTATATATATATTTTAATTTGAACCTATAACATTTTACGAATTAAACACACACACACACACACACACACATATATATTTCTCTTTTATATTTATACTTTGCTAATGTGAAATTCTGCTTTATAATTTCTCTATTCCACATACACTGCTCTTTTTTCTTTTGACTACACCCTCAATCGACCGAGAGACACTGCTGCTATCACCGTCGTGTTTCTTGAGGAGCCCCAGGCTGAGACGCACCAGAACTCTTTGGATGGGCAGGGTATAATCGGCAAAGCTGGGAAGGATCAAGCGCTTCAGGACTCTGTGGGGCATCCCAGCGGGAGTAAGGAAGTTGTGCAGGGCGTCACGGGGCATGGCCACACGGAGCAGGTGGTCCCTCCTCCCTCCAGAAAGGTGGTCCACTATGTCGAAGACCTGTACAATGAACGCGGTGATCCGGATGAATACTGGTGCAGGGTAGAACAAGTTTCTCCTGATGAGTAGTTTCGCTTCCTAATTATGGTTTTTTTTATCAGGTTTTCTGCCCTCTCTAACGGGCATGTTTTTTATTATTCTGCTGTTCCATATCATGCTTTTGTTTTTTCTAATTACAGTCTCCAGCACTCAAAGTATCTCGCTCCCCTGCGTGGGAATTCTCTTAGTAGTTTCTTCAGACTGGTTTCCCTCCTGCAGGGCAGTCTTAAACTCTGTTTTTGCATGTCAAAAATGAATCAAAACTGGGCAATGATAAGGCCTCGGCCCGATGTACACTATTTTTCCTGTTAATAGATTACTTTTACTTAGAAAATAATAATAATAATAATAATAATAATGATGATGATGATGATTTTAAGATTATAGAAAAATTAGATATTAAATTGATATATGAGATTTTTCCATTTAAAGTTTATAAAGCTATACATATTTTAATCCTCTTTGGATTTGAGCCTATACAATTTTACCTAAGAAACACAAAGCAAATATATATTTCTTACCTATATATATATATATATATATATATATATATATATATATATATATATATATATATATATATATATATATATATATATATATATATATATATATATATATATATATATATATATATATATATATATATATAAAATTTCTCTCCTTTATATTTATACTTTGTTAATATGAAATTGAGATTTATAATTTCTCCATTCCACAAACAAAGCAAATATACGTAAAATAAACAATTCAATAATGTGAAAATTTTCCAAACTCTAAATGCATATCATATACTTAGTAGGTACTCCTTCAAATCAAATTTCTTAAGATAACTCCCACACGAAATTGCTTTAACTAATTATGACAAAGTCTCACTTAAATCGTCTTCAACCTCAGACATTATTGGGCATTTTTTTGTTTAGGAATGGCCATCCTTGACATAAAGACTTTTTAACTACGATTGACTTACATGGTCACTAGTTATTGTGGGACCAGCATCAGCTATGCAAAGGAATTACTTCAAGAAAGATGAGAAAGAAAGAAAGAAAAAATTAACATCCACAAGGCTAAATATAGCCTATCAGGCCTCTTTTAGAGTGCAAAATTTTAAAAAAAGTATGCACCTAAAGAGATTTAAACATCTTCAAAATTGATATTGGTTCTATATAAGCATATATCATATGTAAATTTTCATTTTTAAAATTGTATTTTTGAATGCATAAATGGATACAATGCCTTGAAAGTTTACTTGGACACTTGGATTGTGTAAACTACACCACATAAATTTGCAATTCCAACAATTATTTTCTAGACAAAATTTAAATTTAAATTTAAAACTAGAATTAATGGCTCCAGGAAAAACACTCCAAATTAATTTGAAAATTTTAAAATGAGATAACTAAAATTCTAAACCAAACCCCCTTCTTTATGTTGATTGCAGAATATCTTGGAATCTAAAGGTCACTCTAGTGAAAGATGCTCTTTATTTAATCTCATTATCAACACACACTCACTTTAGTCATTTCCTCTGCGCAATTACATTTTTTGTGGGTGAGTACCCACCAGGACCTATGGTATTATTTCTCGTTATTAACTTGCATGTTATAGCTTGGATATAATATGTATATAAGATTTTGGGGTAGTGGTATAACTGGAAAATTTGATTTAGCTAGGTGGTTTGAGAAACATACAGAACAAGCGTGAGACTATCGCAAGTCTGAACACATTTCCTCCCTTCCATCCTCCACCGTTTAGGTTGTTATCTTTCCTTTACTGCAACATTTTTGGAGTAACATTATAGGCATGTTCAATTCTTTAGTTGTATCTTTGCACCTTTTTCTTTGCACCTTTAGGGGAAATTTCTAGTTTTAAGTTTCATTAACGTTCATATCCTCTCTAACAATTGAATTATTTCTTCCTTTTATACTTGCTTTGGAATTTTTCCCTTTATCGTTTTTGAAGATGGGTGAACTTCACCTATTTGAAACTCCATGGGTAAAGATTCAGCCATGATAAAGGTTAGTGTAGCCTAGGCTGAGTGAAATTCCCAAGTGATTTTGAGAACTTAAATACCCTTGGGCTACTCAAACTACTCCATAGGTTAGTAGTAGTCTCAGAAAACCTAAAAAAAATAAAATTAGTAAATTAATATTTAATAATTTTAAGTTCAATTAACCTTCATAGCCTCTCTAACAATTGAATTATTTCCTCCTTTAATACTTGCTTTAGCATTTTTCACTTTTATCGTTTATGAAGATGAGTGAAATTGTTCACACAAAAAGTCTTCGTTTGTGAAGAAACCCAATAGGATCACACATGTTCCATAATTTTTTTTAATTATGATATAAATTTATTCGAATAAACAGAATTAAAATGCATTTGAAGTTATCAAATTGGATCACTATCACATTATGAAATATAAATTGAATAATCTGGCCAAATTTGAGGATTCTCTATACAAATAAAGTGTTCAAATGAGATAAATCTCCAACTCACTCTATACACCCTATATAATATAAATGCAATTGTCATATTAGGATGAAGGCATTGTCTACTGAGGTATCAATTTTCAATTTTAGTTGGATAGTTATTTCTGACTAGAATTTTGGGAGTATTTAAATAGAGTTTTTTTATGGTTGAAATAGATTCTTCATCATAAAAAAAAACCAGGCCACCCAAAATTCTAATGTTTGATAACTACAACTAGATTTCCAAAAAGTTCTGCTCCAAAAAGTTCAACTAAATTTTATGAAAAATTGTACCAAATTTTCTATTATTTTCTTGGCTAAAATATCACCTCCTTAGACTAAGCCATGGATAAATACAAGTACAATACATGTGATCAAATTTGCTAATTCCACTAGACATAGTCTAACCAAGCTTCAAATTTGTTTGGAAAATCATGGAAATTTGGGCAAGATTTTCATAAAATCTGACTTCAATATTTTGAGTGCCCAAAAAGTTTTTGATGGTGTTGAATCCATTTCCACTATCAAAAACACAATTTAGACATTTTTACTGCTTTATTTTTTGAAAAAATAATTATCAAATTCCATCCATTTTTACCAACTCCATTTCACTATATAAAATATAAACACAAATAACAATTTAAAAGCTTTTTTTTTCAAAAATAAATAAATAAATAAAAATTCATTATCAACCAAAAAAAACCAATACATGTTCAAAATTTACATAGATTATATATCAAAAGACAAATAACATTAACGTAGTGAAAAAGTTACTTAGAAAATCTTTTTGCTATTGACTGGTTCCTATACTCAGAATCTATTCATAGGCAGTAGCTTTATATTGATAGCTTACCGATAGATCTCGCCATGTTCTGTTTCTTCCCACGCAATTAAATTACAATTATTAACATTCTCGAAATGTCAGCCTTGGATTGAATGACGTGCCGGAGATACAAAGTCAAACCGGAACGCAATTTCTCCAATAAATTTTGGGCATTCCATATGATTGGATATACATTTTAGTAGAATAGGTTGTAATGCATGGCAACAAATAATTTTCAGTCTATTGGCCCATAAATGCACCTGGCAAATAAATGCCCACCGTTGGATGGTGTACTTGCTTTAATCCAACGGTGGGCAGTTAATTTCCAGGTGCATTTATGGGCCAATAGACTGAAAAATATTTGTTGTCGTAATGCGTTATTGTAATTTCCGGTACTGGTAATTAAATTCAACATCTGTAAAACATTTATTATAGGAGTGGCGACTTAAAATCATCCGTTGTAATTATTGTGAGGCCATCATTTTCAAAATCATCATTTGTAGAACATTTATGGAGAATCTGTTCTTACCCTTTCTTATTTATTCTTATTTAATATAGATGGATGGGTCGTTTTTTAATTTAATATAGGTTCTCAAGTTTGGCTAACGCTATTCACTTTGTAAATATTAAGAATACAATAGCTATATAGAGGTGAGTGCATTGTCGGGGGCTTTGAAGATTCAAATACCTGGGATTTCACATGAAGCCCAATAAATACCAGATTAAGGATTGGGTTTGGTGGGTGGAGAAGGTCGAAAAGAAAATTAGAAAATTAGAGGATGGATAACAAGGTGGCTTTCATATGGTGGTGGCTGTTATATGGCGGTAGATATATTTTGATATAGGTGGTTATACAGAATATTATGGTTTTTTGGGCGCATTTATATGCCATCACGAAAAAGATTCTACATGATATTAGAAGGGTTATTATGAATTTTTTGTGGAATGGAAGGAAGGACAGTGGTAAATACCATATGGCGAGATGGGAGCTTATCATGAGACCCAAGATATGTGGAGGGTGAGGTCTTAAAGACCTGTATATTCTTGGAAGGGCTCTCATGATGAAATCTTTATGGAGGGGGTTGAAGTCAATAGGGATATGGAGCAAAATCATTAAGTATAACTATACGGAGGTGGAGGATGTGGAGAAATTATTCAAGGTGGGATGGAAAAACTTAAAAGGGGGATCAGCAATTTGGAATGGGTTTAAGAGCTGTTGGCCCAATTTCACATCCTTTCTGCGATGGAAATTTGGTGATGGGGGCAAGATTCTGATAGGAAGCCCGATACTATATGGCGATGTGGAGACATCCCAGTGCAGTGATCAGCTACTAAGGTTTATAAATGGCAGGGGTTATTTTTTCATATGCCAAATCATTAAAGGTTTTGACGGGGGTATTCCTTCCTGGATGTCGGAAGAGGAAATGCAGTTGCCAAATCATTTAAAGAGAGAGTGGGTCGTATACATAGAAATATTAAGAAGCAAAGGATTAATTAGGGTCACGGGATAGGGTGGTTTGGAACGGCCAGATGAAGGATGGTACGTTGGTGGTAAATGTGGTATACGATGAACTGGTCATGCATAATACACAGATTAATGAACACATAACATATAAGGGGATATGGGACAATACGGCACCACTGAAAATGAAACTATTTTTATGGCTGGTTCTACTGGATAAAAATCTTACATGGGAAAACTTGAAAAGGAGAGGGAATATTGGTCCGGGTATATGCAAGCTTTGTATGATGGAGGATGAAGATAATATGCACATTTTTTATCTGTGTGACTACGCCAGGAATGTGCTGAAGGTAATCTGTGAGTCATTTAAGATGCAGGTTCCTAAACTTTAGAACACAAAAGAGTTCATTTTATGGTGGAAACAGAAAATCATAAACTACAGAAATATTTTGGCTTTGTTCCACTAGGCCATTTGGGGTGATAGGAACAGATGGTTATTCGAGGAGCTGTGGTGCTACCCCATGGGGACTGCTAACATATTTTTACAACATTGGGAATGTCTTAAAACTATGCAAAAACCACAGGTTGATCTGTTTAAGAGAATGAGACCTGTAGAAATCCACTACCTGGTGGGCTTTTTTTACGGTCTTTACAACATTCTAGATGTGGTTGTGGCGCCTGGTTGATGCTCTCGCCACACTGTCACTAAAAGATTTTCTGACACGGTGGATTCAGGTCTAATATGAGAGTAGAAGTACTGGCATTATGGGGGTTATTATGCTTCGCTTCACAACTCTGCATTGAGGATTTCTGGGTGTTTGGGGATTTGAAAGTACTCATCGACCATCTAAATGGGGAAAATAAACTTTCACTGAGACACCTTGTGACCTGGGTAGAGCGAATCAAAGTCTTAAATAACTCTTTCAACACCATAAAATTTAAACACATATACCGTGAAAAAAATTCCCAGGCGGACAGGCTTTCCAAAAAAGGTTTAATGGGGGTTTTTGGTCAAATGCATTATCAGTTGCTGAATTCGGAAGGAGAAGGTGCTATCGATATGGTTCATTTCACATCATTGTCGCAAAATATTGCCTGCTGCCATCACTTATGATCGATTTTCTGGTACCTTTGGGGAGTATTTCTAGGTGACAGAGACCGAATTGGTTTTTTTGGGCTAATATATCATTACAGTGAAAGTTTTTCTGCATCAGCTTTTTTTGCACTGGCTATGAGTTTTCATATTGATATCCGGTTTTTGGTATACTATCAGCAACAAGTTGTTACAAGACTATAATGATGCATGAAGACTAAACATTTTTTAAACTGATAGTTATATTCATCATGAAGGTAATGGTAACCATAAAGTTTCTACTTATACGAGAATTGGTATGTTTACAAGGACATTTGAACTGGTACATTATACATACCAGAGTTTTTTATTCCTGAAAAAAAGCGAAGCGTTAGCTCACAACCACCCGTCAAGCCTTGAGATTGAAGCTTTCAACATTCTGGTGGTTGGTATTTTTCGATTCCACATGCCAAGTAAATTAGTTTTATCAAAAAGTTAGTTGTAATATTAAAGATGGTAGTCCATGCCAATCAATCTTACAGATGAGATGAGGTGATATGAGATGAGATTGGATTGGATTGGATTGGATTGGATTGGATCTGATAGAGCAATTTATAAGCATTTGGCCTTCTCTACAGTTAATGAATTTTTGGATTAAAAAATTTGGAGATCTCTCATCAATGGAAAACTCTTTTTTTTACATTCCTATTTGAAAACAAAGTAATTTGGGATCTATTTTTTCTCAATGGTCCTTATTTTACGGGTTCCCAAGTCAACCCTCACTTTATCTTGAAAAATGATGTTCATTTTGCAATTCTAGTGTGGGTGAAAATGCTCTATTTTCCTTTGCACTATTGAAAAGAAGAGACCGTCTAGAACACTAGAAATTCCCTCGGTTGTTATATCCCTTGGTTGTTATATCGATCGAGTTGAACCACGAGAGGGTATTTCCTTCTTGTGCTCAAATGTGTATAGAGGTAGATTTGGACAAGGGTTTGTTGGTATTCATCATTCGGTTGGACAATTGGAGGATGAACCACATTAGCTGGTTCGAAACGTCGACCAAATCCTAATTATGTGATTAATCCGAAAGACATTCATCTAAATTGGAGCCATATTAAGAAACTTGACTATGAACAACTTACTTTTAAGTGAAAATTATGTCATGAGTATGGGCATTGTGCCAAAAGCTACAAAAAATCAAAAGAAGCCTAGAAATAGGTCAAAGAAGGAGATCATGGCAACAACCTAACTTCGGAAAGGGATTCACTCAGAAAATGCAACTACAAAACTAACATAAGCCCAAAGGAACTCCATTTGCCTAAGAAAGTGGCGAAGAGGTCGAGGGATCCTCCTTTGGAAATAGCAAACAGATTGAAGCCGAAGTCAACAATTATGAAATTTTAAATTAGATGGATGAAGGAGGTGAAATCCTTGAGCACAAATCCCAAGTGAAGCCCCTTGAAGATCCAACTAGTGTGAGCTCTGAAGTATAAAGTGACAACATACCGCTATTAGTAGAGGTACTGAAAATGGGGAAGATGGAAGAAGAAGAAGCTTATGAGGATAAAGAAGTTCTCCTCTCGCCTAAAAATCTAAAAAATATGCATTGAAAATTTTTTGTTTTTGCAAATGAAAAACCTAAAGAGGAAAAAAAAGGATCAGGGAAAACCCCATACAAAAGCAAGTAGAAAGACTAATAGGGATGTGTGAAGTGAACAAGAAGAAAAGGATAAAGAAATAGGATCTCAAAGATCGCTAGAGGTTTCATTTCAAAAGGCCCCTAGGAACACTAGAAAAGGAATTGGCCCAACCCTAATGCAAGGGAGCTCTAAAACAACTAATGAATGATGAAAATTATCTCCTATAATTGTAGAGGATTAGGTTCAAAAAGAAGGATGGTGAAGTTTAGTAAGAAAAGTTGAAGGCCTCTAATTCGCTTCCTCTACAAGATGAAATTGGGGATCAAGACAGCCTCAGAAAATGTTCAAACTTGTGGCATATATGTGAAGTGCAGACAGTTAGTTCTCATGGAGCATCGAGAGATATAGGCATTATATGGCCCTCTTCCCATTTTAAATCTCTCTGAGAAAAGCATTGTTCATTGGTTGGTTCTTCATCTTTTGCACATCCCAAATCAAGAGATATGTTGTTTCATCAATGTTATATGTTACTTAATTATAGGGAAAAAATAAAATGTTGGTCTTCTCTTCTTTCTTTAGAAAAATATGATTTAAGCCAACATTGTATTATGAGAGGGGACTTCAACACCACTATCTACTCTTATGAGAAGGAGGATCCCCAATAAGAGACCTTTCCAAGAGCAGATGGAAGATTTTGTTGAAATATTGGGATTGATAGATATCAAACCACATGTGAATGAATTCATTTGGAGTAATGGTGGTTCTAGGACATATTACAGCTTGACTAGTTATATTTTAAATTTTAAGAGTTCCTACATTGCTTTGAGCCTCATTTCTTTTTCTCAATTTTGTCGTGGAGAAACTCAAATCATGCCCAATTACATTAGAACTCTGGTCAGAAGTCGACTATGGCCCTTTTCCCTTTAGCTTAAACCTGTTATGGCTTCAAAATCAAGGATTTAGGGAGGTAGTATCACAATCATGCGGAAATGAGTCACTGGTTCCCCAATTATATATCTCAAAGCAAAAGATTAAACATTTAAAAATAGAATTGAAGAGTGGGCCAAAATAAATCAATCAAATACAAGCAACTCAATACTCCAACATAAAAATCACAAATAAGTAAACAAAAATTGGAGCAAGAATACATCTTTGAGGATATTCTATTGGGAGAAAAGAGAGAGTTCGAGAAGTATCATAAGACATTATGTGAAGAAGAGGAAAACTGGAGACTAAAATCGCACAACTTATGGCTCATGGTTAGCGACTAAAATACCCAAATTTTTCATAACCAATCCAAAATGAGGACGTGGGAAAACAATATCAAATCCATCTTGGTAAATGGGGAAAAAATATTTGAGTTCATATTAGAAAAAAGGCATTTCAACACTTCAGTACCTTATATGAGGAGCCTAGAAATTAGCATGAAGAGGTTGAATGATACATGTTGGAGTACATTCCCCAAGAGGATAAAAATTCACTAATGCGTCCCATAGTGTAAGATGAAATTTGGAAAGTGCTAAGCTCTTTTAATCCAAACAAAGCCCCTAGATCAAATGGGTTTATGGAACATTTCTATTAGCAATGTTGGGATATTGTAAAGTTTGACCTTTGCATATGATCAAATGTGCTTTTAAATATAAATATGTTGGAGGAATGAACTCCTCCTTTTCAACTCTTATCCCCAAAGAAGCGAAATTGCCTTCATTCTCTCTCTTTCGACCACTTTCCTTGTATAACATGTTATAAAAGTTGATATCTAAAATTATCTCTGTAGGCATCAATCCCCTGCTCTAAAAATTAATCTATGAAAACCAAGGTGGATTTGTGAGCTACATGCAAATTATGGATAGCATCATACTAGTGAAATAAGTTGCAATCCATTCAATAAAAGATTGAGGAGAAAAATGAATGATCATTAAATTAGATATGTCCAATGGCTTTGACTAGGTTTGCCATAAGTTTCTCTTTGCAGTTTTGAATAAATTTGGATGTGAGGAAAATGTTCTTTAGTGGGTCTCTACTTGCATCTCCAACCCACGGATCTCTCCTCTACTTTAAAGCTACCAGGGGCTTGCAGTAGGGATGTTTGTTGTCCTTGATCCTTTACATTTTAATGGCATAATTAAGTTAAAAAACAGATTTTGAGAGAAGAAGAGAATGATTACTAGGTATTAGATTTGGGAGAGGTGAAAATAACATTAATTATGCCCAGTTTGTTGATAATATCTTTTTTATTGGAGGATCCTTTATAATCATCGCACAGTTACATTTTAGTTTGTACTATAAAAGTTTGTACAGGCTTCTGGAGGCTTAGTAAGTAAAAGGAAAAGTCATATTAATGCATGGAATGTCATCAAACTCCTTCAAAGACAACTTATGCATGATTTTCGATTCATGGTGGTAGAATCATGTAAATAACTCAAATATTTAGGCATCCAACTAGCATAAAATCTCATTCTTGCCAATCCTAGGCTCCAATTATTTCTAAAATCAAATCAAAATTTGACCAATTGGGAACTTGTGGGCTTCATCATATTGGTTGTATTTTTATTGTAAAGGTCTTATTATCTGCTCTTTCTCTGTTTCAATTCTCTGCTTTGTTGGCCCCTTCAAGGATGCATCTCTAAATGACACGAGAAATTTAGAATTCTTCTCACAAGGTGGAAAATTGAATACCAAAAGTTTCCACTTAGTAAAATGGGCAACTATGCATACCCCAAAAGTTCATGGAGGATTAGGTATAAGAGATCTCTCCCTAATGAACCTTGTTATTGGATAAAAATTAGTTTAGTGGTTAATTTCTTAGAAATAAGAATGGTGTGTTATTATACTCAAACTCAAATACTTCTTTGGGGATAACTTAAATTGATTAGATTTACCCTCTCGTGCAAGAGGGGGATCCCGATATTGAAACTAATGTCATCAACTACTTCTCTTATTAAGGAACACCTAACTTAGATCCTAGGAAATGGTAGATGGATAAATATATGGAAATATGGGATTCTAGGACAACCTCCTTTGGATATAAATTTAGCTCTATATTGCATTTGCAAATGGCTCACGTCACAGGGAAAGTTAACATTGGAAGATATTTTCATCTGGAATAGTGAGGATAGATGGCCAGGTTAGGACTTACGTTATATGCTGCCACATCTGAGGAGAATAGCATGCTCTTTGGAAGTGTATTTAGCTAGTTGTGGCCTTGGTCTTAAGAGCAAGGAAGATGCTAGGGAACAAAATTTTTCATAATGCATAGTTGAACAAAGATATATTCTCCAACTTTCCCCTTAAGGAAAGTGTAAATTTATGTAGATGTTCTATGCTTGATGCAACTTCACTTTTTCTCCAATATCAAACAGCAATCACATAAACAATAAAGTAAAATGTTGATAGAACATACCAGTAAATCAGTAAAAGACAAGCCAAAAATATATAAGTGTGTTGGTGCATTACGGTGGTCAACGGGATGCTTCAACCAACAAAGTCTCAATATGGTCAGCCAACCAGCAATGTCACACAACCCTCTAGGACAGCCAAACGATCAACTCAAAATTCAACCCAAAAAGTCAATGGTCAACATAGACAAAAACAACAGCTAGGTCAACGTAGTAGAGTCAAAGTCAACATCTAGCCTCGGTAATAGTGCCAAAAAATGCGGATTTGAAAGATCGAAATTTTGGGAAACTTTCAGGTCCTTTTGACCTTGCATTGATCAAAGTCAACACTGGTAAAAGTTGCTGCAGAAACCCTAGGCCGAAAACAGAAAAGAGCTGTTGTTGAAATTTCCCATGTGTGGAGAGAGAAGAGCCTCCAAGGTCATCGAACCAATCATATGAGGAGAGAGAAATGTGTGAGGATGAGATGAGTGAAAATTTCCTCCAATGTTGACCAATATATATCCATCAATGAGGGTGTGTGACATAACTGCTGGGGCACAAAACCTTAAGGCCGACCTGCACACATTTTGAATATATTCAAAATAAATGTTATTCTCATCGGATTAAGATGATCTTTAGATCGATCTTGCAACTCTCTAAAAGAGGAGTCCAATAAAAATATTGGTATCTTCATCTGAGCATCACAACATGGAGTTTGGACCTAGTTGTCCAAAATTAACACTCCCTCTCAACTAGGGAGAACTCCATCCACCTGTACAATCCAAACATCGTGCGTCATCCCGCTGTAACTTGCTTTGTTGGCTTCTTTATTTCATAACAGAAGTGGGTCAGTCAAAAAGACATCATTCCTAGCTGTCAGATTCAGCCCAGAGATCTGAAACCTCTATAGGATTCACAAAGAGTCTCATACCAACCCAAAGTTGGTTTACTTGACCCGAAGTCAGTAGGAGGTTTGAAACCTCACTTGGACTCAAGAGAGTCATATACTAACCTGAAGTCAGTTGGAGATCTAAAACCTCTCTAGACTTGATCCCAGATCAAATGGTTGGACCGTGCCATCCTAGATAGAGAGTATAGAAATCTCTGATGCGTCCATCAGTATTTGCTACTAGTCTCTAGCCTTTCCCACCTCACTGGCCAAATGAGAGGTACTTCCCATGAGTCCAGAACTCAAATGGGTAGGATGCATACAGGGTATAGATAATGAGAGGTGAAACAACTCAATCATCACAATGGTGGGGTAGAAGGACACCAACAAGGTTCGGAAAGCCTAGCCCTGTTGTTGCTTATAGCTCCAAGAAGTTATCTCCAAAGCCCCCTAGAGCTCCCAGAGCTCATTGTCTAACATGATCCTCAGAATAGTGTAGTTCCAAAATTCCAAGATTCTCACAAAAGGTTAGGAACATGACCTTCCCCAAGGGAATTATGAGAATATTCGTGACTTGCTCATCAGTTCATATATGATCGAGCCTTATAGCGCCTCGATGTACCATATCCCAGATAAAGTGGTACCAGCCATCAACATGCTTGGATAGATCGTGGAACACGGGATTCTATGACGGATGACTCCCCCTTTGGTTATCACAAAGGATAACGGTGCACTCTAGCACATTCTCGAACAACTCACAAAAGAGCTTTCGCAACCAAGTGACTTCACAACGGGCCATACATGTTGCAATGTATTCGGCCTTAGCGGTGCTCAAGGCTACCGACTTCCATTTCCTGCCCGAAGTAGATCTACGTGTGAAGCAACATCCAGATGTGCTCTTGCGATCCAACACACTGCCAGCCCAATCGGCATCATTATATCCAAGGAGTTTCATGCTCCTGCAACTGTATCTCGGTCCATGGTATATCGTGCCACTGAGATATCTCAAGAGTTTCTTAGCACCAACCCAGTGAATGTTATGATCAACCATGTGTTGACTCAAAGTGTTCACTGCACAACATACGTTCGGACGGGTGTTCACTAAGAACATCAGGCCCCTACGAGTTGACTATACTCAGTAGGATTTGCTAATATGGGCCCAGCAGCACTGCCACTCAACTTCTTAAAGTTGAGCTCCATTTGTGTCGACACAGACTTACAGTCTGCCATACCAAATCTTTCCAGAAGCTTCACAATGTATTTTCCTTAAGAAATGAAAATCTCGCCAAGTCTCTACCAGACCTCCAGGCCTAGGAATTAATTCATTAGTCCTAGATCCTTCATCTCGAACTGAGTAGCAAAATCCCTCTTGCACTGATGAATGAGAGGGTCAGCACCTGTCAGGAAGAGGTCGTCCACATATAGCACCAGAATGAGAGGCTTCTCTCTATCAACCTTGAAGTAAAGGTTCAGATCAGCATTACTACGAGTGAAGCCCAGCTTCATCAGGTAGCTATCTATCCTCTCGTACCAAGCTTTGGGTGCTTGCTTCAGCCCATTAAGGGCTTTCTTCAACCTGCAGACATGGGTGTCCCAATCCTGGACTTCGAACCCTAGAGGTTTCTCTACATACACCTCTTCCTTTATTGCACCATGTAGAAATGTGATCTTCACATCCATCTGATGAAGACTCCATCCTTGCATAGAAACAAGGGCTATGATAGATCGAATGGTGGTATATCAGGCCACAGGTGCAAATATGTCATCATAGTCTATGCCTTCCTTTTGAGAGAAGCCACGGCCAACAAATCTTGCCTTGAACTTTTCAGTACTTCCATCAGATCCATGCTTGATCTTGTAGAGCCATTTCGAGGTGACAATTGCTTTGTCCTCCAATCTTGGAACCACATCCCAAACATCATTCTTCAATATGGACTCATATTCTTCATGCATAGCATCCTTCCAGACTTGATGCTTTACGGCTTCCTCAAAATATCCAGGCTCATATTGTACAATAGTACTCATGGCTACTAGATACCCTTGGTATCTATTCGGCTTATTTCTTTCACGGAATGTCCCCCTTGGGGCCATATGTCCCTCGACATCCTTGAGAGTGTCACTGAGCCATGATGGTCTCTTCCCTATTGAAGGAGTTGAATTCATCGGGTCCATTAGTCCTTCAGCATTGGGCATTGTCTCATCCTTTGGTTCTTCTTGATTTCCAGACCTTGCTTCATGATCTTCCTCAGATCTTGGAAGATTGACTACTTTCCTCAGGGAAGCATCTTCGTCAAAGGTAACATCATGGCATATCTCCACTTCCCTTTGACCAGGAACATAGACTTTATAGGCCTTTGAAATTTCACTGTAGCCCACAAACATTCCCTTCTTCCCAGAAGCATCCAACTTGCTCCTCTTCTCTTTCGATACATGAAATTAAACAAGACATCCAAAAACTCTAAAATGTGAGACATCAGGTTTCTTACCAGAGAAAACCTCTTCGGGATTTTTGGAGTCCAGAGCGGAATGTGGGCATTTGTTTTGTATGTACACAACAGTGTTCGCAACTTTTCCCCACAGAAACTTCGGTAGACCCTAGTCACATAGCATGGCATGGGAAACTTCCATAATGGTCATGTTCTTTCATTCAACAACGCCATTCTGCATAGGAGTATAGAAATTTGTGGTCTTCGACTTGATGCCAGCTTCTCTGTAAAAGTTATTGAACTTGTTCGTCTCATATTCAGTGCCATTATCGGTCTGTCAGATAGTATCACGTGTCATTTCTCCTAGTGGACTTCCTCCAACCTGATAGAGTGTATCAACTCTAAACCCAATCGTGATAGCTTCCTTGAAGCTCTTCTTCCAGATACACACCTTCCCATCAATGAATGCCACATTGAAACCTTTGTCTTCCATGGCCGACATAGAAACAAGGTTCTTCTTCAAATCAGGTACATAAAGTACATCCTGCAAGCAAAGGACTTGACCTTGAGATAATTGGGGGTCACAATCCTTGTCCCTTTCATGAGATATGTGGAATTATCTCCAAGGATAATTTCCATATTAGTATCCTTCTCAACCATATCAGAAAGTGCTTCCTTGAACCCAGTGATGTGCCTTAAGGCACCACTATCTATCAACCAGACATCCATAGTGTCGGGTGGAGATGCAGCAGAGAGGGCAGATACAAGAATGAATTCATTTCTTTTATCAACAAAATTTGATTCCTCATACCTGGAATTTCTCAACCTTTTGAAAGGTTAACCATTTCTGCCAGAGGGAGCCTTCCTCTTCCCCTTGAACCTGTTGTTCCTTTGATTGCCATTCCTTTGGTTATTGTTGTTGTCATCATCATTGGGAGAATCCCTCTTGAAATGGAATTCTCTAGCATTGTGACCTGGCCTATGACAAGCGTAACACTTGCCCTTCTTTCCTTGGGCCCCTGCTCTTCCTTTGTTCTTTGGACCACAAAAGTTCTTCTTTCTAGAATGAGCAGCGTAAGTAGCAATTCCTTTGTTTTCATACTCCTTCATTCTTGTCTCTTCCTTAACGCATCTCGATAGTACTTCGTCAAAGTCAAGTATCACATTATTATTGAGAATGGTAGTGTTGAACACATGCCATTTAGATGAGAGCCCTCCAAGTGCAGTGAGTACCATCTCTCGATCAGCTATTGTCTCCCCAATAGCCAGCAGATTGTTCCTGATCTCGATCAGCTTCAGAAAATATGATTGAACAGACTCATCTTTGCCTTTCTTCAGTTTCTTCAATTGATTCTTGAAGAATAGGGCTTGATTTTCATTGTTGGCCTTGAACATGTGGACCAACTTATCACACATATCTTTGGATGTGCCTAGCTTAGAGATGTAGGCAACCAGAATCTTGTGAATTGAGTCCCTGAGCATCAACTTTGCTTTGATCTCTCCCTTCCTGTACTTTGTTTTGGTAGCAACAGTAGCAGTGGATGGAGGCTCTTGGATTTTACCCTGCACATAGTCCATGACATCTTGGTCTTCCAAGTTAAGATCCAATTTCATTTTCCAAGCATGTAATTCATCCTTCCCAGTCAATTTTTCATAAGCCTTGAAGCCATTGTAGTTTGAGGAACCCATCCTCTTCTTCAATGATTGCTACAAACTAGGGCTTTGTCTTCACCTCGGCTCGCATACCATGTAAATTTATGTAGATGTTCTATGCTTGATGCAACTTTACTTTTTCTCCAATATCAAACATCAATCACATAAACAATAAAGTAAAATGTTGATAGAACATACCAGTAGATCGACAAAAGACAAGCCAGAAATATATAAGTGTGTTGGTGCATTACAACGGTCAACAAGATGCTTCAACCAGCAAAGTCTCAATATGGTCAGCCAACCGGAAATGCCACACAACCCTCTAGGACAACCAAACGGTCAACTCAAAAGTCAACCCAAAAAGTCAATGGTCAACACAGAGAGTAGCAGCAGCTAGGTCAATGCAGTAGAGTCAAAGTCAACGTCTAGCCTCGGGAATAGTGCCAAAAAATGCGGATTTGAAAGATAGAAATCCTGGGAGAGTTTCAAGTCCGTTTGAACGTACGTTGACCAAAGTCGACGCTGGTCAAAGTTGCTATAGAAACCCTAGGCCGAAAAGAGAAAAGAGCTGCTGCTGAAATTTCCCACATGTGAAGAGAGAAGAGCCTCCAAGGTCATCAAACCAATTAGATGAGGAGAGAGAAACGTGTGACGATGAGATGAGTGAAAATGTCCTCCAACGTTGACCAATATATATCCATCAATGAGGGTGTGTGACACAACTGCTGGGGCACAAAACCTTAAGGCCAACCTGCAGACATTTTGAATAAATTCAAAATAAATGTTCTGCTCATCGGATTAAGATGATCTTTAGATCGATCTTGCACCTCTCCGAAAGAGGAGTCCAATAAAAATATTGGTATCTTCATCTGAGCATCACAACATGGAGTTTGGACCTAGTTGTCCAAAATTAACATAAAGTCTCCCAAATATAGGATTTGGACTAATATATGGACCCCGTGTGAAAATTCCATGTCCTAGATCATGAATCCTAATGAAAAAAACTAAACTTCTTCTCCTACTTGTAAATTATATTTAACAAGTTATTTTGCATATTACTTCTGAAAACATTGAAGCAGTTACTGAAGTAGCCTTCACTTAAATTATATGTGAAACCAGTAAACTAAGCAAGAGAAATAACACACATAGGACACCATTATTTTTGGACAAACATCACCAGAAAAACCCAATGTGGGAAAACTCGTGCAACATATATTAGGGTTTTATTATTAAGCAGCAGTAATATCTAAATACATCTCTCATTGTCTCACCAGAAAAATTCAGCTGCAGAGTATATGACTGGAATAAACATTAGTGAGGTTACCTCACCCTATCACTGGAAATCTCGGTTGATCCAACCACTAAATGACGTGCCTCTGGCAAGCTCTGCACTACCTATATGCAGTCCCAATGTCAACCTTTTGGGCACTGCTTCACTCAAATGGTGAGTCAATTTGCTACACAGAAATTCCGATATCTACCTCTCGGTCTCACACCCCGGTTTCCGGCTTCTCAAAATTGATATTTCAGCAAACCCTCAGACTTCCTCTAGCACTCTGTGCAGATTCTGCGTAGCCCTACGTGGCTATGTGTGGATCTGCGTTAACCTCGCTGGCTCTGCACATTAACTTCTGGATCTCTCTCTTCTCTTTTTTGTTGATGATTCTCCGGCAAATAAATATTTATCTCCGAATACTGTCTTTGCCCCTCTCTGAAATGAAGAATCCCTTATATTCGATTTTTGTCTTGAGCACTGCTCATTTCAGAAAATTCGATAACTTGATCCTTTCAATGTGTTTTACAAATGACCCTCAAGCCTTCCTTTAAAGTCTTCTCATTGAGACTTAAACGACCGAGATTAGATCTTCAATCAACAACTAAGATTACATTTAGACTTGATCTTATTTTTCTATAAGTTTCACCCACAGTTTAAATTAATACCCCTTAATTATTTTAATTTCCTAAGTTAGACTTAGGGTCCTCATTAAAAATAAGTAATTTATCAAATAAATTGTTTATTGGTGGAATTTCCCAAAACAATTTCTGGGTTATCTGTAATTCATCTGTCTAAGCCTCTCCACAAAATCTGAGACTTAGAGCACATTTGATGCTACCATAAATCAACACTCCCTCTTAGCAAGGAATGTGCTCTAACAAATATGCCCTGCTACACATTTCTTTTACTCTGAAGCATCTCCCTCTGTGCTATTGATGTCTAACATGCTGGCCATCAATCACTATGTTAATGCTTCACGATACTACTACTGACCCTGCCACGATCAACACAACATCCATACTGTAACTCCATCTCAAATGTGGCATCAGTTGTTAGCACTGCCACTACTAACACTACAATGCAACTTAGTTGCTCAGATAAGCAACTGAAAATCATCCAAGAATCTAAACAAGTGTTCAGTATGCATCTCGATGTTGAAACTATGACTGTTGCTAGTCCCACATTGTCCCTCTAAAGCACTGCATTGCTGCTACTCAACACTGCATCCCTCTGCGTTGTTTCTTCTCTACTCTGCGCTGCCCATATTTAGCGCTACTAACCACTACATCTGTCATTTTTTCACTCCTTTGAACTGACTGAAAACTCCTCCAGCCTGCTACTGCTGATCTTGGGCACCCGTATCAAGGTTATGATCTAAGAGGTGGACTCCTCAAGGATCCTTCCCAACTGAATTTCTTGCGATATTACAGCTCAATGTCACCCCATCTCCCTCCTGGAGATGCATGGGCACTCATGGAATACTTATCCTCATCGAGCTTCATGGTCACAGCCTTCGAATCATGCTTCTCGTCCTTGTACTTTTTCTTCAAAGGACATTGGGTAGCATAGTGACCAAGTTCACCACACCTGAAGCACTTAATCTTCAAGACGTCTTTCTTACATCTCTGCTGCTCTTGCTACCCTTTGGATGCAAGGGCTGCATTTTATTCCTCCTCTTGCTTCAACTTCAATCCACTGCTACTGTTTCCATTAAGTTTACACTTGACCAAGTCCCTCCTTAGCTCTTCTTGCTGAAGAGCAGCCCACATCTCTTCCCAGCCCAGCAAGGTCGCTCTGCCTAGGATGCTCTGGAAAAACACCTTCCATTTTTCAGAGACTGCATTAAGAGCCATTCTCACCATTGTTGTAGGAGAAGGGGTGGCCCCCACTGATGCTAGTTGATCATGGATTTCCTGAAGTCTCAACCATAATGGAACAATACACTCCCCTTTATGCATCTGCATCATCCTCAGTTTCTGCTCTAAGTGCATCTTCCGCTATTCGGAAGAGCCTTCATACAACATTGCCAAGGCTTCCCACATATGCCTGGCTATGTCCTTTCCAACTATATGGAACACTATGTAATCCTTGACTCTGGAGAGGAGTAGCCTTTTGGCCTTTGCCATATTAGCCATGTACTTCTTCAGTTGATATGGATCTACAGGGACAACTATCGTATTAATCACGAAAATCTTGAGATATTACTCATCTAGAAGTCATGTGATTCTTGCCTTCCAGATCACATAGTTGGAGGCTCCCTCCAACTGGTCCCGATCTCTAATCCCGTGAGCTGCCATGGCCGTCAAGAAGATGTCAAATCTGCTCCTCGTCTTCCGCCTCTATGCAACACTGAACATGCTTACACAATCCTTATGGACTTTGTAGAATTGATGCCCAGATATGTTGCTTGGATCTTGGAAAAATGAAATTCCTCGACTAGGAACTTCCTGAGGAAGAAAGTTACCTCAGTGTGTTTCCGCTTCCTCTTCTGACGACTTTCTGCCCAGAAAAACAAATTCTTCTTGCAGAAAAATGTGTCCCACCAACTTTTCACTGAGGCTCTGCGCTGCTCCATCTAGCTCGGCAAAATTCTGAACTGGAAGTCCTTCCTTTCTGTCGACTCACTCAGAGAGAGACTTTCCCAGAAATTTCAACCTTTATTGCCTGGACTGCGCAATCCCTCTTGGGATTATATTTTCTTATTTTTGCATTTCTTTGGCCTCCATATTAGTGTTGGATCTGCTCTTCCTGTTCCACAATCAACACTCTGATACCATGTGAAAATTCCAAGTCCTAGATCTAGAATCCTACTACAACAAACTGAACTACTTCTCCTACTTGTAAATTAGATTTAACAAGTTATTTTGCAAATTACTTCTGAAAACATTGAAGCAGTTACTGAAGAAACCTTCACTTACTTAAATTATATGTGAAAACAATAAACTGTCCAAGAGAAACAACACACAAAGGACATTATTTTTTTGGAAAAAAATCTCCAGAAAAACCCAATGCGGGAAAAACGATGCAACAGATATAAGGGTTTAATTATTAAGCAATAGTAATATTTGAATACATCTCTTATTTTATCACCGGAAAAATTCAGTTACAAAGAATATGACTGGCGGAAATATTAGTGAGGTTACGTCATCCTATCATTAGAAATCCCAGCTAATCCGACCACTGAATGATGTGCCTCTGGAAGGGTCTGCACTACCTCTACATAGTCCCAATGTCAACCCTTCTTGAGCACTGCCTCACTCAACTGGTGAATCGATTTGCTCCACAGAAATTCTGATCTCTGCCTCCCGGTCACACACCCTGGATTCCGACTTTCAGAAAACCCTCAGATTTCCTTTGGCCCTTTGCGTAGCCTCTGCGTGGCTCTGTATCATCCTCTCTAGCTATGTGCAGTAGTTTTTGGATCTCTCTCTCTACCCTTTTCTGCTGATGATTCTCCGGCTGAGATATATTCGTCTCCGTATACTATCTCTGCCCCTCTCTGCAATGAAGAATTACTTAGATCTGGTTTTCATCTTGAGCACTGCTCACTCAGAAAATCTGATCACTTAATCGTTTCGGTATGTTTTACAATGACCCTAAATCCTTCCTTTATAAACTTCTCGTTGAGACTTCAACCGCCGAGATTAGATCTCCAGTGAACGACTAAGATTACATTTAGACTTGATTTTTTTTTTCTAGAAGTTTCACCCACAGTTTAAATTAATACCCATTAATTATTTTAATATCTTAAGTTAGACTTAGGGTCCTCATTAAAAACAAATAATTTATCAAATAAAACTATTTATGTGTGAAATTTCCTAAAACAATTTCTGGGTTATTTGTAATGCATGTGTCTAAGCCTCTCCACAAAATTTGAGACTTATATTACATCAGATTCTACCAAAAATCAACACCCCTAACAACCTACCTAAAGTAAATATTTTTTGTTGGTCTCTTGTTCATCAAAAAAATATAACAATGGAAAATTTCAAAAAAAAGAGTTATTTGTGACCCCTCCTAGAGTTCCCTCTACTCTACTCAAGAGGAATATTTCCCACATATTTTTCTAGAATACCATTTCTCTCAAAATGTGTGGAGGCCCACTCTACATTCCTTGGTGGTAAGGTTAATTTTTCCCTCTTCTATAAATATTTGTTTTGCTTCATGGGACAAATAGTATGCAATAATATTTCTAGGAAAACCTTCTTGGAAGCAAATATGGATAGCCCTACCAAAATGTATAAGTTGGAAAATTAGGATATCTCGAAATAAATTCATTTTACAAGGCCAAAGGATCCTCGCTCAATACATGGCCCTAAATACAAATTATTCTCAAGTTTTTGGTCTCATAAATTCCTAACTAAATGTTCTCCCCAATTGTTGGATGAAATGGAAAAGATATGGACAAAAATATTTCCCTCAAATTCCCTATTTACAAATCTCCCCTTAAAGAGTTCAATCTTGTAAGAAATAGTGGCAGCTACGTAATCTGAGAATTGGACCAAATTTTAGCCCTCTCATGTTTTATACTTTTATGTCGCTTCAAAGAACAATCCAAGGGTGACAGGAGGGGGAGGGGCTATCCTTTTCCCTAGAGGAAAAATAGAATTTTCTTATGCATGGGGAATGGAATCAATATCCAACAATCAAATGGAAGCATATCCATTAATTCAAGGATTAATTTTGGCAAAAGAACATCATTTTTATTCTGCAAATGTTGTTATAGATTATAAACTCCTTATCTACCATATAGGAGTTGATTCCCTTCCAAATGAAAAAAAGTTGAAAAGTATAATAAAAATTATCAAATCTATCTTCTCGTTTTTTCTCTCCATTAAAGTATATTGTGTACTCAGGGTAAACAACAAAGAAGAAGATGCAATGGAAAATAAAGGGATGGATTTGACTATGGTTGGATTGAGGGTCTATGGGAAAGCCTCATG
Organism: Pinus albicaulis; assembly: GCA_034641835.2. NCBI lineage: Eukaryota > Viridiplantae > Streptophyta > Pinopsida > Pinales > Pinaceae > Pinus > Pinus albicaulis. Next base: position 843,082,637 of record CM076569.1, on the reverse strand, counting down.
GTGCCTTGACATTATCTTCATGAAATTAAAAAATCAAAGGCCCCCTCATTGCAAGGACCCTTTTTCTAACTAAAAAATATTACACAACATGGCACTTAATCAAATGAATCCTCATGCAATGGTGCTCCAATTTCTCTTAAACAATCAACCCCTAGACCAACTCCAGATGGATACGGAGAGAGATACCCCACAGGAATTGATGGAAGTGAACATGATAGCAATAATGTGGTCCTACCATATGCGTCTGGGTTGACTTGGAAGCACAGTGAAGGGTGAAAAATCGAAATCGTATCCCCATATCAATTATATACATCAAAAATATTTGTGTGGTACATGTCATGGAATTAGTATTTGGATTTGGAAACCTATGCTTTAGCAGGCAAGGGGAATGGAAGCGAGTTTAGGGCCCTAGTTGGTGGTTCTTCTCCAAGTACAAAGCATGCAACAACATGTTAAACAGAGGGATACCAACTCACGTATGCTATATTCGACCACACAACGTAAATATTTCCTTATCGAGTGGAAGTTTTGCAAGCTCATAAACAATATCTGCAAGTGGTAATTACTTTTATTCACAATGAAATTAGATGCTTGTGGTCGAATTTCAATTTATGTCTACTCTTCCCTATTGAGGACAAACACTCAGGAAAATTTCCAAAGGAAAAAGGGGTATGTGAAAGGCAGTAAAGGGCATTTTATTCTCTGCATAGAATTCCTTCTAAACTTGGGAGCAGTGCAATAAATTGGATGTTTGGTATACTCTACACTCAGTGCAATTGTGGAATTTCATCTCATATCACTTTTACTCTAAATTTCGACTTGATTTACATATTTGGTTGTGTGGGGCAAGATAGAAACTCTGTCATTCTATATAAGGGGTTGATTAATATACATGGTTATATAATTCCTCTAAGTTGGGTGCCAGTTCACGTTTATGAAGGCATGGGACAAATTATAGATGATGTTGTTGATTTGGAAAAAGGCTGTATAGTTTGTAAGATTAGGGATGCACATTTCATGATATACTGTGCTGCCAGTTGTTGATATTGTGCCCATCGACTTGTAGTAACGGGGTTATTCATCATAAGTGGCCAAACTAGCTTTTTTTCTCAAGCATGAAAATACATATGGTTTATATTATGTACCAGAACAATAACCATATGGCATAACTTCCATATTAAACAACATCTGTCCATAGACAAGTTTGTAATCAAAAATTCAATACAAATCATTACATTTGGATAATAGCAAGATCTTCATGCGGAACAATAAAAAGTTTCCTTGTTCTTTTTCAGTCTTTCCAAAACCACAAGCCTGTAGTTACTATCAACATGGCTAGACAGTGATTTTAGCCATCCTACTACTCGAACCAAAACAAATTACAACCCAAAAAAACAAAAATAGAAAAGGGCACAGAGTTCAGGTGATAAACAAAAACATGGAAGTAATAAACCGCCCTTTCTGATTGAATTTCTGTTTGGACACAAAAAACAGGGCACCAATTAGAAAAAAAGCAGCCATTAGACCAAATTGATCACTCCCTTTGCATTTGTTCCATGTGCATTGAAGAGTTCATAATTCATATACCAAAAATTTCCCTCCAAACCTCTTTTCGATAAGCGATTAGCTTCTTCTTTTTTCTCCCTGTAGACATGGCAAAAAGAGATGAAAGAGAAATTTTCCTTCAAGACATGGATGCGGTCAAACCAATGAGTGACCAAACCAGGATTAAGATTGGATTTGTTGTTCATATGGTCAATAACGATCTTGGAGTCCCCAAATACCCATAAACTGTCCACATAAAGATTATATGCAACCCATATGAGTCCCCATAAAGCTATACATTCTGCCCCTGTATTCGAACCATATCCGCCATTCCAATAGAATTTGTAATGACATGTAGGAGACAGCATAAGCCATACCCCACATCCGCAAATTGAATTTTTTGCAGCTCCATCAAAATATCCAGCTGGAAACTGAAACTCATGTGGTCTCAATCTCCTTGATAAATCCTTTGGTACCTTCTGATATGGCTTGTGTCCCTCCCAATAAGTATAAATCTTCTATGTCGTTCTTTCTAGTAAGCATGATCTCCCTTCAAAAAAAAATATGTTTCTGTTACACCAAATGAACCAGTGAAACAGAATACGAGCACGAAAAACTCTGCCTCTTCTAAACCACCATCCAATAAAATCCATTGTATTCGAAAGAACAGGTACAGTGAAATTCCAATTTGTGCACAGCAATTCAAAAGTTTTTTTTGCAAAACAACAGTGATAAAAGAGATGATAATTATCTTCATTTTCCATACCACATAAAATGTAGAAGCCCGGTCCCTCCCATCCCTTTCTTTGTAAATTTATCCACGTCAAATTCTTATCTCTCCACACCAACCAAAGAAAAATTATCATTTTGATTTGTACATTTTCCTTCCAGATTACCTTAAACCAGCTATCAGCTCCATGATTTAGTTTCGTGTCCATGAGTGTCATATAAATATCTTTTACTTCCGGCCCACTCCCAGCAGTTTTATCCCTCCAAATTAATCTGTCACCCTCCCTGTTTCTACACAGGCCCATATGTGTAAAAGTTGTCTTCATGTTATTCCACTCCTCTTCCAGACTTAAATTCAGCCCAGTGTCTTTGAAATTCTTCCATTTTGGGGATTCATTTTCCCATGCATCAATGATCTGATATATATAAAAGATACCAATATGATTTAGAGCTAGAATCAGGTCCCCTTTTATAGAAAAATGTACGTCATATCCCAGCATATCAATGCTCCCAATTAAAATATTCTTTCCATCTCCGAAAGACCAGTTCAGATTTTCTTTAAAAACATGTCAGATGCTACCAAAACCTTTCCATATGTTTGACTGTTTGTTTTGCGGGCTCCAACCCTTAATGAAAAAATCCGCCATCTTTTCCTGACCCAAATATTTTTCCCTGCTGATTTCTTGCCATTTGCCATTGAAATTTAGGCACCTCTACAAAGATTTTGAAAGGAGAGATTTTCTAAAAATTGCCATATCCATAATACCCCACCCCCCTTTTTCCTTTGGAATAGCAATTGAGTCCCAACCTGCTAAGTAAATACACCTCTTATCACCTCCTCCTCCCCATATAAAACTGGCCTAGTTACATCAATAAGGGGAAGTAGAGTTCAAGTGGGCATAATATTTCACCCACGTAGTGGAATAATAGTATGGGACTTGAATATGACACTCTGCATGCACAATTGAAGTTAATGCAAGAGGAAATTATGGTTCAAATTGAATTGAATTGAATCACAACTAGTTGGTCTCTAGTTATATTTCATCCATGGAAATCCTATTAGAACATCATAATATAATAAAGAAGTCAAAGAATGCAATCTCTGCTCTATGCTGGAAAATGGAAGAATTTCATCTCCCTCTAGAACATGAACATTTAGAACCTTCCCAACAAATACATCTTCCATCTCTCTTAGTCTTGATATATCAAATTTAAATGAACCAAATATAGATAAAGGAACGGATTCCGCCCAAGATGGACTTACTTCTCCTCATGATTTTTAAGTAGCATGGAAGTTAAATCCTGTAGGATTTTAGGCATTTTTTTGGAGGGTTTTTACCTCCCATTTTGTGGTAGTTTCAAGTTGGCATTTTGATGTCATATCCTCACCTAAATAATGTATAAGTCAACCAACAAACAACCTTTATAATATTTTGTATTGCGATTTAACTGTTGGGCTTTATATGTAGATTTTTATCTAATATAAATTCATTTTTTGGTTAAAAAAAAACAATATTCACTTTGTTATGTAATATTTAATATGTAACATTTAAAGTGGTCATAGTTTAAATTTTTTATGTTTTGTTTATTTTTAGGGCATATTTTCCAATCAATTTTATTTGAAATATGACATGGATTTATTGGAATCACAAATTTGAGTTATAAAATCTACATAATTTAAGTGCAACATAGGTTTTGCAAGGTGTTGAATTCATTTATACATTTAAAAAAACATTTCAAATAACAAAGAAAACCACATTTTCATTAAAAAAACTTATTGCATAAGTCCACTAAAATAAGCCAAAACATAAAAAAAATTTAGACTCTACCTTTAATATGTTTTTGGTGGTTTACAACTCTTTGGATTTGAAAACAATTCAATTTTTATAGGTTAAATACTACTCATCACACAATTAAATGTTGTTTAACAAAGTGAATATTGTTTTCCTTTAGATTTAATCAATTTTTCAAAAGTGAATGATGTTTTTAACTAATTTAATTTTATGATAAAAAAATTCTCTTTGTAATTATATATGCAAAATTGTATATAAATTTTAGTGATAACCAGCATTTTATTATAATTTATATTAAATTTTAGTGATAACCAACACTTTATTATAATTTATATAATAGAAAAAATTATTTAAAATTATTTTATTAATTTAAAACTCCTATTGGAATTTTAATAAATAAAAAAATGTTTTTTAAAATAATTAGATATTTATATTTAAAAATATTATATAATGTTTTACGTTTTATATGAAATATTATTTTTATGTTGAAAAAATATAAATATATAAGATCATCATTAATAAACTACACTATGAAATATTAATTTAATGTTGAACAAACTTTTTTTTTTTGTAAGCTTAGGTAGATCTTTCCCATTTTCTATTAATTTAAAATCGGGCAACAAGGATACAAAAAATTAGACCTCAACCAGGTCTGTTGGCCATGTAAGTGCAATGTATGTCAACCAAAACATAAACAGTCTTAATAACCTGTACAAAATTTGACGATACTTAATATCTAAGTCTGTAAATACTATCATTTACATAAAAGGAAACTAGCCGCTAAAAAAGAGTAACTGATAACATTAATCATCTTCTAACTCCACAGGGGCAGGGTATTTAGCACTGGAATCGGGCATTTCAACCTGCTGCAATGATTTTATATCCTTCTCCATCCTACCTAGTCTAACATACTGATGCAACTGACGGAGATTAATTTCCTGAATATTTCTATTAATATCTGCCAGAGTAGACTCCAGCTTGGATTCTTCTCTCTCTTGAGTCGACATAACTACTTTCGCTAACAAACATTTTATCGACCAATAAGTTCTAATTGAATGCTGGAATAGAGAAATACGACCACGGGTATGCCCTGGATCTGCAACAACATTCTGCAGATCTTCGAATGCCATTTCATCCTCCACATCCATTTTGTTTAAAGCCTTAGTTTCCCAACCATAAATGCGAGCTTTAACAGAATTGGGAATATCTGCTGCAAACGTTTGCACTAGCGGTTCCAGGAGTTGCTTTGTTGATTTCCTTCCTCTTTTCATAGGCTGATGAGAGATAGGCTTCTTGCCTTTATCTCCATTAGCCTTCCTGCCTCGAGTTTTCTTTACCATCTTAGAAAAACCAGGAAGAGACTCTTCTGATACTAACAACCAAACAACATATCCAAGACAGATATATATCAGACAACCAAAAAATAGGAGTTTTGTAAACTGGTAGAAAAACCTTTTCCATTACCCAATTTAACAAAAGCCACAAATTTTATTACCAAAAGCAAAACCCTGAAAAAAAAACAGAGACACTGGGATATATAACTACTCCACTCAGAAAAAACCCAAATTTGCAACCCACAAGTGACCGTCATCCATTTAGAATTCCCATGAACCATCTTCCAAATAGCTAACTCACTCCCAGTTATCCACAGCCAGAAGCGAAAACCTCCAATCCAAATAACAAGTAAACCATTTAAGAAAAAGAAGAAGAAGGCCCTAAGCAATGACATAAAGCTCACAATCACAAAAATAAGCAGAACAATTTTATCATTGTCCGAAAGTAGCTTCTTAAAATTATGCAACATTCTTCCCAAATCACGAATAGAGTAAGATTCAATTACTAGCAAGTTGAAGATAGAAACTGAAGCCAACCCCATTCCCCAACAGCAACATTCTCTCCAGAATATAACAAAAGGAATTTTATACAAAAAATCCAAAAACCCCATGACTAATTTTTGCATGCAACGAACGCCTGAAACTTTCAGTATTTGCCCAGACCAGGACCGAAACCTAGCATACCACCATTTAAAGAAATAGTTTAAAAACACCACAACTAGCAGGTTGAAGACAGAAACAGATTTCAGAGAAACCAACCACATTCCCCAATAGCAACATTCTTTCCATACTAAATCAGAATGATTTTTATACAAGAAAACCAAAAACCCCATGACTATTTTCTGCATGCAACCAACTTCTGAAACTTTCATCATTTGCCCAGACCAAGACTGAACAAACCACCATTTAAACAAATAATCTAAAAACACCATGACAATTTTCTGCATTCGACAATAATCTGAGACCTTCGGCAATTGCACAGAGAAGAAAAATGACAATACATACCAAATAACCTCCCGCACCGTCACCCTATGTCTTTGGCTCTGTTCTCTACTGTACGCGTAATGAACTTCACAAAACAACCACAAAACTAAAAACCTTACCTTTCCACTTGTATTATCCTTCCGCCGGCACTTTTCCCCAAGACTCTCTGATATCCTCATTAGATTACCCAGCTAGTGACCGCAAGTGATGAACCTCATTTATTACCGCAGATGATGGTTTTTCTTTCAACTCGCCCGCCGACCCACTTCATGCATGCAACGACCACATTGGTGTCCTTCCTCCCCACGCGGTAGGGCGCATCCACCAAGATGTACACCTGGCTCCCTCATCGTCATATTACACCCCGATCGGGGAATAATGTGGTCCCTTCCTACAGAATTATGATCCTCTGAAACAATACCCCAAATATCAGTCATCTCTGCTTGCAGCTCCTGTCGCCATGGCCGATCAAGAAATCTATCACCATTATTGCAGGCCCAATTCGCCAGATAGTCCATTGCTCTGTTACCTTGTCTTCTCACATGAAAAGGTATCGTGTATTCGATTCCTCCCAATATCCACTTAATTTCCTGCACTAATATTGCAGTTCTCCAGCTTTTACTGATTACCTCTCAATTAGCCCCCTGTTGAAGCTTTCTGAGTATACCAGTAGCCATTGCAGAATCCCCCTCTATTTCCAGTCGATTATAATGTTCACGACTCACAATTTCTAATCCTAATTTCACCGCTGAAAGTTCTGCTTCATTATTTGTAGCATAGCCTAGATCAATGGCAAAATTTCATAAAAATGTTCCTGTACAATCTCGGAAAATACCTCCAGCACTCGCTTGGCCAGGATTCCCTTTTGAAGCCCCATCATAGTTCAGTTTTATAAAACCAGATTGTGGCCTGGTAAAAAAATTTCTTATGGTATACCCAGGCAATGTTTGTTTCCAAGAAGAAGGAGCGAGCATTTCTTCCTTCAAATTTAACTGATGAAGGATTCTCCCTTCCAATCCATGTACTACCCAGTCCTCATGCTCCCATTTTTCTAATAGAATAGTTTCTCATATTCTTTTTAAAGTAATATTCCAGATTTCCTCATTTTTTAACCTACGGTTCTGAAAAATTCTTCTGTTCCTTTCTTTCCACTGGGACCACAATAAAAAACCCCACCGCAAGTGTCCATGCTCTATTCACTACTGAACTCTGATATCCTCCCTTTCTCCATTTTTCAATTGTTTGTCGGAGATTGTATTTGTTTCTATTTGATTGTTGAAATAAAGTATTTAAATTTGACCACATTAAGGAGGATTATAGGATGAAAATTTTAGATCATTTGGAGAATAGTGGGAGCTACAAAAAACTTGCTAAAAATCCCTTTAAAAAGATCTCAAAAGTTGTCGTTGAGGCTACTAAATCAAGTAGCTCAGTGAGCTCTCTGAGTAAGAAGTTGATTGAAAGCAATCCTCTTACTCCAAGAATCTATGGTCTTCCCAAAATCCATAAGGATGGTGCCCCCCTTTGGCCCTTGTTAATACCATTGGCGGTCCCACTTATCTTCTCGCCAAGTATCTTGCCCATAAGCTTAAGCCTCTTGTAGGTCGTTCAGACTCCTTTGTTAAAGATTCTTCTTCTTTCGTTAATGAGTTGAAGGATGTTAAAATGGATCTTGATGATAGGCTTGTCAGTTTTGATGACGTTTCTCTTTACACCATTGTCCCCATTAATGAGGCTATTGATGTCATTAATCGCATTACTGACCCAAATACGGCCCATTTAGTCGAGATCTACTTAACCTCCACTTTCCTCAGTTTTGAAGGAGAATTCTATGAGCAGACATGTGGTGGTTCCATGGGTTCTCCCCTTTCCCCGATTGTTGCTAATCTGTTTATGGAGGACATTGAATCTAAGGCTCTTTCCTCAGCTCTTTTCCAACCTAAGCTTTGGAAAAGGTTTGTAGACGATACTTGTGTCGTGTGGCCGCATGGCAAAGAAAAATTAGATGCTTTTTTCCTTCATCTTAATGATCAATTGCGCTCCATAAAATTCACCATGGAATATGAAGTGGATGGTAGTCTTCCATTCCTTGATGTTCTTATCTCTAGAAAAGATGATGGTACTTTCTCCCATCCAGTTTTTCGAAAGAAAACCCATACTGAGCAATATCTTCATGCTAGTTCACACCATTTCCATGCTCAAAAATTAGGTGTCCTAAACACCTTAGCCACGAGGGCGTTGAGGATATCTGATGAGTCTCACCTTCAAGGAGAAAAGTCCCATCTGTTGAGTGTCTTTTGTAAAAATGGTTATAGCAGGTCGCAAGGCCTTAAAGCTTTCCTCAAAGCAGAAAAAGTTCTTTCAATTAGAAATAATAAAGACCCTAGCCATTGGTCCAGCAGTGTGTGTCTTCCGTTCATTCAGGGAACCACTGATAAAATTGCGAGGGTCCTTAGGAAGCATAAGGTGTTTGCGTCATTCAAGCCCCTAAACACGATTCGCAGCTCTCTCAAATCAGTTAAGGATCCGATTGACCCTAGGGATGGGAAAGGTGTCTACATCATTCCTTATTCTTGTGGGACTCCCTACATTGGTGAAACGGGTAGGTATATAAACCAAAGAATTTGTGAGAATGTTGCTGACATTAAACATGGAAGATCTCGCTCGTCTGCCCTAGCTGAACATGTAGAAAAGACTAACCATCATATTTGCATCGAAGAGGCTAAGGTCATTGCTAGGATCGACCATTTCCATCATCGGAAGCTAAGAGAGGCCTTCGAAATTGAAAAAAGACTCGTTAATCTCAATAGAGATGATGGTTGGATCATCAACAGGTGTTGGATACCTGCCTTATAATCATGATGATTTTTTTTTTAAATCCTTCCCTGCTTATTGCTCCTTTATTTATTTAATTTAATTTAATTTAATTAATTAATTAATTTATTTATTTTTTCTTCTTTTTCATTATTAGTATTATTGATTCATTTATTTGATTTTTAATTTTAATTTATTTGTTTTAATTTAAATTTTATTTTATTTTATTTTGTTTTGTTTATTTATTTATTTAATTTTAAAATTTTATTTAATTTTATTTAATTTATTTTTTATTTTATTTATTTATTTATTTTTATTTTATTTATTTATTTTATTTTATTTTTTTTAAGGTCATTGTTGATCTTTTATTTGGACCTCGCGCGTGGATAAATAAATAAAATTTATAATTAAATAAGTAAATTAACCAAATTAAAATATGAAATTTATATTTATATTTACTAAATAATTATTTAATAAGTTATTAGTAAATTGAATAAATTAATCAAATAATAAAAATGAAACTAGCCGTTATTAATTAAAAAATATAATATATATATTTTTTTAAAAAGGGTCAAACTAGTCATTTTCCTAATGGCTAGTTTAGCCTTCTCTACATCTATTTAAACTTAATGTCCTAATCTGATCTCTCACCTAGTCCTGATGATGAACCACACTGGCTGGTTCCGAACGCGTCGACAATGTTCCATTGCATGTGATTATTACCGAAAGATTTTTACAATTTGACCACATTTGTTCTACCGCCTGACAGGTATTGAGAAGGTGTTCCACATTTTCTTCTTATTCAGCACACATCACGCAGTAGAACGGCCCATGCATTCCTCATTTCTGTAACTGGTCCCAGGTAAGAATTCGCCCATGCCCAACAAGCCACAAGAACTGTTCTATTTTCGGCCAATGCTTAAGAGACGAAATTTTCTTCCACAATCGATTTTCTGGAATTTCATTATGATTCGCCTGCAACTGGTAGGCTTCTTGAATTGTGAACATTCCTCTTGGTCTATATCCCCATCTCAATATATCATTACATGCCTGAATTGGAATTTTCTTTGTTTGAAGCTTTTTATCAAAATTTCCCCATTGCTGCGTATTCGGAGCTTCCTGCCACTATTGTTTTTGTTTCCATCTCCTCCAATATTGATCATTCTGGTCCTCCCAATAGTTTTTAACTTCCTTATAATGAGGGTTTCGAGTAAACATAAATATTTCTGCCAAGTCCAATCTTGTAAAAAGCTTTTCCCTCTGCTGCCAGGAATCTTCCCAAAAACATGCCAAATTTCCTTCCTTGATCTCCCAAAAACCATGAATCCTTATCAAATGCCTGTTAGCAGCTGCAAGGTTCCATATACCTGAACCTATATGAATATTAGGCCAATTAAGACGTTCCTTCACTGTCTGAGGCATTTTATATTTCCTTTTCCATATACATTGCCATAAGACCGAACCCCCTTGTAACCATCTCCACCATAATTTTTCTCCCATTACCTAATTAAGGGTAAACAGATCTCTGAGCCCTAAACCCCCTTTTTGCTTTGGAAGAGTAAGTTTATCCCAAGAGAGAAGTTCCCATTTCTACTTCTCCTAAGCCCCTTTCCAGAGGAATTTTTTAAACAGACTTACCATGTCCGCACAAGTTTTCTTCCGAGCTACCATACCTGAAAAATGATAGATAGGAATAGCTTGAAGGACATATCTTAAAAGAATAACTTGAATGGGAGTATTAAGTGCCCGAAAGGACCAATTGAGCATTCATTTTTGAATTCTGGTTAATAGAGCTTTCCATCCATTGGTTTTTAGGGAATTTTCAGACAGCAGCATACCAGGATATTTCGAAGGAAAATTTCCCATACTAAACCCTAGGGTCCTAGTAAGAAACCTTTTGGATTGGGGAGTCGTATTAAAAAAGAAAACATTTGATTTTTCTTTATTAATTTGAGTACCCGAAGCATCCATAAACAAATTCAAAATATCCAAAACCGCGTTGCATTCAAAGAGAGTGGCTTGAAAAAACAACATTATATCATCAACAAATTGTTGATGAGACAAAGTAAGATCAGGTCCCCAAAGCTTCAGACCTTTGAAAACACCTTCTTTAACTTTCTGCTTAATAAATCTACCCAAACCTTTAGCAGCTATGATAAACAGGAAGGGAGATATAAGATCACCCTGTCTAAGACCACGAGAAACGTTAAAAGAGCATGAGGGAGGCCCATTAACCAAGATACATAAATGAGAAGAGGTAATAAAAGATAAAACCCAATGCACCCATCTTTCATCAAACCCAAAGGAAAGTAAAATCTGCTGCAAATATTTCCAATTTAGACTATCATAGGCTTTTTCCAAATCTAACTTAATAAGCATTCCTTTAGCTTTAAGATTATGAAGGGAATGAATAGCCTCCTGAGCAGTCACAATCCCATCTAGAATTTGTCCGCCTTTGAAAAACCCTGTTTTCTCTGGAGATATGAGAGCTGGCAGGATTTGTTTAAGGCGATTCACCATGACATTAGAAATAATTTTATAAATAACATTACATAAAGCAATAGGATGAAACCTAGAAGGAGTATCGCACTTATCTTGTTTTGGAATCAAAGTAAGAAAGGTAGAATTTAGTCCTGGAAATACCTGACGAGTTCAGTGAGACTCCTTAGCTAACTCCACAATATCCTTCCCTAAAAAATGCCATGAGGCTTGATAGAATTCAATTGTGTAACCATTAGGTCTAGGTGCTTTATTCTTAGGCATGTCTTTAACAATATCTTCCACCTCCAACACTGTAATTTCCCTGAGCAGTGCTAATTTTTTCTCCCTGCTAACAACTACTGAAATGAATCACTTTATCCATTCTATTGCAGCAAACTTATCCTGATTTGGCTCGGTAAGAATTCCTTTAAAATGATTTACCAACTCCTTTTCCAAATCTTGATGCTCAACCAAACGATTACCTCCTGAATCTTTAAGCAAGAAAATCCTATTATGTTGTCAACGTTGAACCATAGCTTTATGAAAAAAACTAGAGTTTTTTTCCCCTTCACGTAGCCATTGAATCCGAGATTTCTGTTTCCATAAAAACCTCTTCCTGAATTCTGCGCTCCTCTATTTTATTAAGAAGCATCCCTTCTTCTTTAATTAAATCAGATGTTCTCCCTATTAAAATCAATTGTTGTTGTATTTGTTGCATATGCCCTTGGAGTTTGTCCTTCTCCTTATGAATATTACCAAATTATATTTTATTCCATTTTTTAATTTTTTGCTTGAGCTCCTTTAGTTTCAATTGTAATATGTGCATTCGATTTCTTCCTATCAACTGACTCTCCTCCCACCAGCCACGAACTTTCAGTATAAAGGCAGGATCTCTGAGCTAGAAACTTTCAAATCTGAATGGTTGTTTCTTTTGCTGATGTTTTGTATCCACCTCCAAGCAGATTGGCCAATGATTTGACCCTAAGCAAGGTAAGATATTTGCCTCATAGAAAAGATTCAAACTCACAAAATCCTCTGAAACTAGAAACCAATCAAGACGTGAGGCGATTTGGTGTATCCCTCCCCTTCAATTATTCCACGTGAATTTACCATTATTAGTCGGAACATATACCAGTCTTGTGTCTATTATAAGGCCAGTAAATTCCTCCATCTCCTGGTTATACCTGCCAGTCCCCCCTTTTTCGTTCATCTGCAATAGCCACCATATTAAAATCCCCTCCAACCACCCAATATTTATCCGGATTTATTAATTTAAGATTTCTAAAGCTTATAAAGAAATCTTGTTTATCTCCTAGAATAGTAGGTCCATCTACTGAAGAGACAGAAAACCATTCCTTTGTTCCTATTAATCTGAATCTTCCCGTTAAGATCCGAGGCAAACCAATCCAACCATTAGCCTCCATTTCTACCAGGTTCCATAAGATTGCTATACCCCCCACACTCCTATTAGCATCGACTGCCGTCACTTCATACCGAGGTTTAAGTCTACTAACAATTTCTTCCAAGCGTTCACCAGACACTTTAGTTTCCTGAAGAAGAAAAATTTGGGGTTTTTCTTTTTTCAGACTTTCTTGCAAATACCTCTGTTTGCCTTTACTATTAAGACCCCTTATATTCCAAGAGATAACTATCATTAAGTAATTTTATTTAGTCTCTGAAACACCGTTGATATCGGTACTATATGTCCAGAGTTAACCAACATTTCCCCAACCATTTGAATAGATTCCTGCAAGGTCTTCCTCCCTCTTTTCTTCCCTATTTTTTTCTTCAAATATACCTCTTGACCTACCTTTTGAGGTATGGATTGCTGAGACAATTGCTGACTAGATAATTCCACTTCTCGTCGTGCCTGTATTGTTAAATATTGCTCGAAGGTCTCCTTGTATAATACTTTCTGATCTTCAGGGATGAACCTATCATCCAAAATTTTCCATTCTTGCAATAATTGCTTCATGAGAAGTTCCTCTTTACTAAGGTCATCCTTCGTAATATCTATCTCCATTTCTGCATGTTCCCTACTATCTTGTTGTTCCCCTTGTTCAAAACCTTCTAAGGGAGCTTTCCTTTTAGCCTTTACCCGTTTTGCAGAAATAATAGGTGGTATATCCTCATTCATTAAGTTTACTTCTTTTTCCTCCTCAACTTGTTCTTGTAATACTTCATACCTATTTTTACTTTGTCGTTGAGATTTTTCCTGAGTTTGAGGGTTTCCTTGCTGTCTCCCTTGTATTTTTTTACTAGTAACCATCTGAAACCCTTCATCCTTATCTTCTTCTGCCTCTATTACTGGATTCTTTATAGACTGGTCAGAGTTATTTAAAGGGAAAGTTTTATACAGATGACCGTATTCATGACATCTTCTGCACTGAAATGGAATATGTTCATAATCTAATAATTGTTGCCAAACTTCTCCAGCATATTCTAATTCAATTGATTCAGGAAGAGGTTCTGTTATATTCAAATAAACACATATCCTCGCAAAGGATGTATACCTTCCTCTTCTAGTATTTTATGCAATCTTAACAAACCTACCCAATGAGTTCCCTATACCTTCCAGAATTTCCGGATCCCAAAAATCCATGGGTACTGTGAACAGAAGAACCCACACAGGGGCCGAGAGGAACTGATCCCGATCAGGATTATAACATTCTTCCCAATGCCTTAAAAACAGGCCCGCATTTTGATAAAAGTACGCTCCCCCTTCAAAAACCCTTTCCTTGTCTAATAAATTAGTGAAAATAACAGTAAAAAAACCTCTTGCACCAAATTTGACATCTATATGCCCCTTTGGCTGCCACTTAATGTGAATCCATTTAAGTAAATCTTTCTCAGTAGGCCAAATTCCTATAAACTTACAAATAAGGGCATGATCTTTCATATAACCTCCATAATGATCTAATTTATTCGGAGGAATTATAAAATGGGGTTTTTTAGAAGCTTTAGGCAAACACTGCCCCCTTTGTTGCGCTTGCCATTGAGCCCCCAGAACCAGTCTAGCATTAGGGCCCACAGCTTTGTTTTGTCCGGAATTCTTTCCACTATTGTCCCCTAACATGACATTCCTGTAGGAGGGGATCTCTCCCCCCCTGACATTGCAGCCATCGTTTTTGGCCAGAGCCAACGACCCTCACCTGTCTCCGCTGATAGATCTGACAGGGCCTGCTAGAAAACCCTAAAACAATGCCATTATCCAAAACCCTAGCTCTCTGTCTCCGTCCCCAATAAAAAAATAATGTTGAAAAAATATTAATATATAAGATTTAGAAGTTATTATCAAATTTTACCACTATATCATTAATAAACTACATTTTTTTTTAAATAGCTTCTCTTTGTGGATTTGTAATCCATAGGTGTGTGAACATTTTGAGATCAGTTATAAGTGATTATACTAAGAATTTTTTTAGACTACGGTTGTATAATTTCATTTATATAAAATATTTGAGATGAAAATAATTTATAAAATTTTATTCACTTTCAAAATTTTATTTTTAAATTATTTGTTAAATATGTTAGTGATTATGAGATGATTATAATTTAGAATAGTATAGATTCATTTTAATTTTTCATATATTAAGCGTTGAGAAGGATCAAATCTATTCAGGTGTAAACCTCTTTTTTTAGCGTCAAACTTGAGGACATGTTTGTACTTTGAGAGATTTAATCCCCCAGTGCTTGATAAATCTAGGATTAAAATAGATCTCTATTGGTTTTATTCGTATGCCAGTATGGAAATTTTTTTGATCTAATTATTATGATTATTTTAAATATGTAAAATATGTGTAAGATTAATATAGTCATTTTAATTTTAATTTTCTCAGTTACCTCGGTTTGTTGAGATGATAGACATTGTTAATAATTTGAATGATTAAAAATGATGAAATAAAAAATTTTGAATGCAAAGTGGAAATGTAACAATATTCAATGATAGAAAATGTGAATAATAATAATGTAGTCAATCACGAATAGTCTTCATTGTGATCAATCACAAACTATTTTCTTTTATTGTTCTTATTCTCACACTTGTTAGTTTTCCATCTTTTCATATGAATGATATGGAAAGGCGGTTGAAATTGTAGACCATTCAAATCTTTGATTTGAGCTATTGTAGTAGACATCATACCTTCTCTCTCTTGTAGTAACTTTCTCCAAAGTCAATCATTGAGACTTATGGAGTGTTAAACCCCAATTATGTTTAATGGTAGATGTTTTCTACTACATAGTTTGAATGCAAAGTGACTAATATTGTTGAATGATGTAAAATGGGAATAATAAGAATGTAGTCAACTAAAAATATATTACAATTTCAAGAAGAAAACATTCTCGGTAAGTGAACATTTTATTTAAAATGAAAACTACAATATTTTATTTATGGTAGAATTATTGCAACACATAAATCAATGCACATCATGAATATTTTTTTTGTACTTACACTAAAATCAATGCACACTATTAATCTAATTACTTTGAAATTAACTTATATCATTCATATAGCTACATCAAATTAGAAATCAACATATACATTTAAATCAATGCATCTAGTGCAAGCATTCAAATAGAAATAGAAATCAACATCTACTAAAATCAATGCATCTAATGCAAACAATCAAATACGATTAGAAATCAACATGTACACTAAAATCAATGCATCTAGTACAAGCAATCAAATAGGACTATAAATCAACCGCGTAGTCTAAAAAAACAGCGTTTTGGCCCAGAATCCGGCAAAGATTTTATCAAAATCTTGTTTACAGTTGTTAAACTTTAGTGTTTTGAGTGCCCTAAAGGTTTTTGATAGTGTTGAATCCATTTCCACTATCAAAAATGGATTCCAAACACTCCAAATACCTGATTTTTTGAATTTTAGTTAGCCGGATTCCTTCAAAAAACTGTCATCCGGGCTATTCCACTGCCTGGGTAGACAACTTCGAAATCAACATCTACACTGAAATCAATGCATCTAGTGCAAGCAATCAAATAAGATTAGAAATCAACAACTACATTGAAATCAATGCATCCAGTGTAATCAATCGAATAAGATTATGAATCAACATCTACACTGAAATCAATGCACACTACTAATATAATTCCTTTGAAATTAATGTACATCTTACATCTGTTTGCATCAAATAAGAAATCAACATCTACACTAAAATAATTTCATATGTTGCAAGCATTCAAATAGAATAAGAAATCAACATCTACACTGAAATAATTGCATATATTGCAAGCATTCAGATAGAATTATAAATCAACATATAAACTGAAATTAATGCATCTAGTGCAAGCAATCAAATTGGATTAGAAATAAACATCTACACTGAAATCAATGAATCTAGTGCAAGTAATCGAATAATATTAGAAATCAATAACTATATTGAAATCAATGCATCCAGTGTAATCAATCAAATAGGATTAGGAATCAACATCTACACTAAATTCAATGCATCTATTTCAATGAATAACATTCTCTCTCTCTCTCTCTCTCTCTCTCTCTCTCTCTCTCTCTCTCTCTATATATATATATATATATATATATATATATATATATATCCCACCATCTGTCCTTCTTTGTCTCTCTATCTCACCCCGTAAACAAAACCACTCTCTCTCTCCATATCTATCTATCTATCTCTCCCTCCTTCCCTCTCTCTACCTCTCTCTCTTCTTCTCTCGCTCCCCCCTCCATCTGTATCTTGATCTCCCTTTGCCTCTCCTTATTTGTCTCTCTATATCACACCCTAAATTTACACACTCTCTCTCCATATCTATCCATCTCTCTCTCTCCCTCTCTCTTCCCCTTCTCTCTATCTCTCTTCCCCTTCTCTCTCTCTCTCTCTCTCTCTCTCTCTCTCTCTCTCTCTCTCTCCTCTTTCTCTTCCCTCCCACTCTCCTCTCTCCCTCACTCTCTCTCCATCTCTCCCTTTTTAGTTACCCTCTCTCTCTCCACCTTTCTCTCTCTGCCTTTCTTTTTCTCTCCCTCTCACTCCCCCTCCAACTCCATCTCTCTCTCCCTTCCTCGCTCATTCTTTCTCTCAAGTCCTCTCTCTCTTCCTTCCTCTCTCTTCATTTCTCTCTCAACTCCCTTTTTCTCTCCCCCCTTCATACTCTCTCTCTCTCTCCACCTTCCAACTCTATCACTATCTCCCCTTACATTTTACATTATATTTTACATTACATTATGCCTACACATCTTCCATATATATAAAGAGAAAGAAATTCATGACATTTAACAAATGTTAACATAATTACTTACATTACTTACTTTCATATATATATATATATATATATATATATAATTATTATTATTATTATTATTATACACACATCTCCCTTATACTCTCTTAGGCTAAATTGTAGAACATCTCTCAACACAAAAACATTATTTATATTGAAAATTTTATTAATCTAAATATTTTATTATATTTTAGAAAATTATATCATTATTATATTAATTACCCTTTTTAAAATTTCAAAAAAATTATAATAATTATTTTTATTAAATTTTTAATCAATTAAAAGAAATCAAACCTATTGTATAATCTATCTTATTATTACACACTTAAAATGTATATAATTATATATCATTTCCATATTATTTAGTTTTTTTAAATTTTTACAAATATGGTAATTAATCTTAGTTATATTTTTAGTTAATTAATTAAGAATAAATATATTTTACAATTCATTTTGTTGTTATATAGTTAAAATTAAATTTATATCACTAAGATGTATATTTATCGTTATAATATTAAGGTTAGTAGATATTTTAACATTTATTATAAATAAGTCAATTAAGTTATGATGAAGTTGTTGTTTTGAAATAAGTTATGGTTAAATAGTTAAATCATAATTTATTTTCTTATTAGATGAGATTTTGAGTAATAAGTTAAGTATGATGTATGGCTTACACCATGTTTTTTCTTTTCTTTTCTTTTCTTTTCTTTTTATTAGAAGAATAAAAAATTAAGATACTTTAATAATGTCATGACACAGGTCGATTCCAACCATTACTACTATAACCCTTAAGTTTCTATGTATAAACACGATACTATAACCCCTAGATTCCAATGTATATACTCAAGTAAATCCATAGATTTTGAATCTTATTAATGCACAACACTTCATTTTCATAACACTTACTAATTAAAAATACCGCAAACTAACTTTCTTACACGAATATTAAAAGCCACTATAAAAATAAATATAAAAACATGCAAATGAGTAATTAAAAATTTCTCAAATTAAATTGATACTTTCACTAATTTTAACAATAAAACTAAATTTATACTTTCACTAAATTTAATAATATAATCTAAACATTTTAAAATATAAACATTTTCCATCAACTTTTTAATTATAAAAAATAAATATAAAATTTAATGTTTGAGAAGCTTAATCTATTCATAATATTAAAAATACAATTTTAATATTAAAAAAATACAATTTAATTAAAAATTATAAACAAATCTTGTGATGATTACAAAATCTTCCTTTCCAAATCACTAACATCAACCCAAAAAATGAATGAATAATACACCATAAATCTCCAATCCATATTCTCTTTATTTATAATTCAATCAAAACAAATACATATAACTTTTCATTATCAATGATATATATAATTTATTTTCCATATATATATAACCAATCATTTTTATTAAAGATAAATAACTACATAAATAACTATTTTATCAGTGTATGAAAAGCACAAGAAAATTGAAAATTAAAGATGAATGAAAAAAACAAAAAACAGTCTCATAGTTATTTATCTAATTACGAATTTGCTTATAAATAAAAATATAAGTTTTATTTTAAAAAATATATAAAAACAATTTAAAAGTGGTTTCCTTTCAATTATTATATTAAACAAGGTTGTATAGCTAGTGTTCCTGAAGCTTAGTTTAACTATTGAATTTTGAAAGTTATGAATCAACACCCAAATTTAAACAAGAGCTACAAAATAGCTATTATTACTTAGTTTAAATATAGTTAAAAACATTTTTTTAATAAAAATAATAAATTTTTATTTCACCCACTAGGGTAGCTCAATTAGTGATTACCTTGTCCCTGATGCAGGTGTTGTTGATCGCGTTGGAGTTGATGGGATGGGAGTCTAGCCTGACGGGAGGCCACCTGCCCACCTGCGAGGAGGACGTCAATCAAACCATTAATATGCTTCCTCTACGATTAATTGTAATTACTCTGGGCGCTCTTCACAACCAGGTCTTCGCACCTCGATGTATCTTCGCCTGCTATGGAATGGATCGTCCTTCGGTTCATATTAATGACAATTCATTGCAGATGGTTTACAGTTGCAAGGCCGACCAGTTCATATCCATGGACCCATCCTCTGATCCGATCACTTCTCCTTCGCCGGTGAATTGGGGGTGTAGCCCAGATGCAGGGTTTGCAAATGCCC
Organism: Pinus albicaulis; assembly: GCA_034641835.2. NCBI lineage: Eukaryota > Viridiplantae > Streptophyta > Pinopsida > Pinales > Pinaceae > Pinus > Pinus albicaulis. Next base: position 843,062,517 of record CM076569.1, on the reverse strand, counting down.
GCACTATCACTGGTAAGAGAAGCAGTCTAAACTGCTGCCTGGAGTTAGGTGAAAACCTCCATTTCTCGCTAACTGGTTCATGTTTATATGCCTCTATCTTTCTGAACTCCCATTCGACTCCGTCCTCTGTCATCCCTCCGGTTCCCTGGCTTTCTTGCCCCATCTCCGCTGCGAAAATGCCACGCCTCAGGCACAGAATGCACTGTCGGAGAGGCTCAACCAGGCACCAAGTGCGGCATTCTCCTTCCTCCTCCAGCTCGCCTTCTGAGTCTCCTTCCCCCTCGAACAGCATTCCTAGCTTTCACCGAGGTCGTCTTCTCCGTTCGAGTCACAGGCTTGACTCTCCCTCGTCTTCATCTCTCCCGGCTCAATCCCACACAACTCTTTTTTCTTTCGACTGCACCCTCAATCGACCGAGAGTCACTGCTGCTATCACCGTCGTGTTTCTTGAGGAGCCCCAGGCCGAGACGCACCAGAACTCTTTGGATGGGCAGGGTATAATTGGCAAAGCTGGGAAGGATCAAGCTCTTCAAGACTCTGTGGGGCAGCCCAGCGGGAGTAAGGAAGCTGTGCAGGGCGTCACGGGACATGGCCACACGGAGCAGGTGGTCCCTCCTCCCTCCAGAAAGGTGGTCCACTATGTCGAAGACCTGTACAATGAACGCGGTGAGCCGGATGAATACTGGTGCAGGGTCGAACAAGTTTCTCCTGATGAGTAGTTTCGCTTCCCAATTATGGTTTTTTGCTCAAGTTTTCTTCCCTCTCCAACGGGCATGTTTTTTGTTATTCTGCTGTTCCATATCATGCTTTTGTCTTTGCTAATTACAGTCTCCAGCACTCAAAGTATCTCGCTCCCCTGCGTGGGAATTCTCTCAGTAGTTTCTTCAGACTGGTTTCCCTCCTGCAGGGCAGTCTTAAACTCTGTTTTTGCATGTCAAAAATGCCTCAAAACTGGGCAATGATAAGGCCTCGGCCCGATGTACACTATTTTTCCTGTTAATAGATTACTTTTACTTAGAAAAAAAAAAATTAGTGATTACCTTGTCAAGAAGTTCTATGTAAACAATGAGATTCAAAGCCCCGTGGACCAAACCAACAAAAAAAATAAACACTCTAAATTCTTAAAATTTATATATGTCAGTACTTAGACACATCAATTAAGCAAACAAGTTTTGGATTCCTTCTATTGAAAATTTGTTCTTATTTTCTATATGTATGAATTAATAATATATATTATGATTGTTAGAATAATGTTTTTAACAATCTTTTCATATCAATTTGCTTTTATAACTATTTGGATAGTGATACACAAATTTTAGCAATAGTTTTTTTTGAAATTTTAGAGAGGTGCAAAGTTGCCTTTCTGGCTAATAGGATGTTGCCATAAGAGAAAAAACATGTTGCCAAATAAACTCCTAAATTCCAACACCATATAATAAAAAATTAGACTCCTAAATTCTAACACAAAAATATAAAACATTAACCCTTAAAATAATTAAAACTATTAACTTTTAATTAAAAATAATTCAAATAAAATATCTTATGCTCATAAATTTTTATTAACCATCTAGTTTATATACCTAGACTAATATGATATTTGTAAATATTATGAAAATAAATTTAAGCATATGACACTTAAATAGAGACATATTTGTAATGCTTATATTAAAAAATGGAAATCCATGTGTTCTAATTTTAATGTTCTGCAATGTTTCTTGACTTTACGATGAGCTTTTGATGGACCTGACACTAGTGGTCTTGATGAGCGCAATAACCTTCAATGTGGCGGGCCATCAGAATGTGAACAAGGATGGTAAATTCTCCATTATATATGGATTCTTGTGGAGTTCATAATATCAAGGAGAAAGTAGCTCGTTTCCTCATAGGGTTGAATCGATAATTACGGGAAATATAGGTGGTAATGGAGTGAGACGAGGGCGAAGTTGGCAAGGAGATTTTCGTTCACCTCACCAGGGTTGCCAGAGCGGTGGACTTTTTAATTTTGCTGACATCTCGCCAGGCGAAGATGCAACTGACTAAATCTAGAGCAAGTAACGAACTGCTCTCCCGCTCATTGGGCTTGCTGGAGTTAAAACTAGAGCATAATACGTAGAAACAAGTCACCTCGAACTATGCCAAACTGACATGACAGAAAGAATTATGTTGGAAGTTGTACAAAGTTATCATTTCATAATAATAGTTCATAAAAATGAATCAATCAAATCTTAAATTAATAAGAGTTTTTTAGTATTGAGAACGAATTATATTAGTTGGTTTGAAACATTGACCAAACTATGATGATGTGATTAATGTAAAAGACTATTCAATGCAAGTTAATAGCTGGTAAAAAATGAATAAGTCTTATTCATATTGGTATGTAGAGATTGTTGTTCCCATGCTCTCCATTGAAGTATGGTAGATATATTGTAATATTTAGCAATTTTACTCAATTAAAATAAAACTAATTAAATAAAATTAAAAATAAATTTGTATTAAAAATAAAAATAAAAACACAAAATTTGTAACCTATGTTTTTTTCCCATAATATTGTGAGGCACAAATTTATTTTAAAGTGAAAAGATATATGCTCCCTCTAAGCAATTGATATATAGAGAATGGAAATAAATATAAACTAATCATATAACACACACGTATATGTAAAACAATAGGATAGGCAATTGTCAAGAAGTGTATCCCTGTAGTAAACGATTGTCATAAAGGGTGGGATGTTGGGCGCATGGCAAACTGGTATAGTTTAACACTGTATCTTTTGATGCTCGGGTAAGATGTACACCCTGCCTCTCTTTTTCCCACTGGTGTATTTTTATGTTTTTTCCATGTTATCTAGATTCTGCTCACATGACTTGGCCATCTCTATGGAGCCATGCACCTCTCCCCTGACTCTCCTGGCTCACGGCTTGGCACACTCATTGGTGCTCTTTTCCTTTTATGCCTTATGTGCTTCTTTATCTAGCTACTGCTCCACATCATTGATCTACTTTTCATTTATCCATCAAACTCTTGGAAATCACTTACCCTGTTCTCCAAGTCGGCTCATCAGTGAATGTTCTGCGCAGTGAGTAATGCTGCTTTTCACCTTTTTGTTGCTGCTATTCTCATCAATTTTTTCATGTGAGGGCTCTTGGTCACTCTCATCTAAGCTACTTTGTGTCTTTACTCAAATATGCAGTGGAAACTCCTACATATCCTATTTCTTTTCTTTTGCACCATCTGCATACTCTTTCACATCTGGATTCCACATTTTCTCCACCTTCATTTGCGCCTTTACTGAGGATATGTTATGGTCTATTTTATATGTGTTTGACCGACTACCCTTGTCTTTCTCCTTCTTCCTACTCGTCGCCATCTCTGTTTTTTCGACAAGATGGTAGCTTGGCCATCTTATTTAAAAAAAATTCTTGTTGGTGGCTCACTATCTGACATAGAGGTCGTGAAGGACATAACGTTTCCTATACTCTGGCGTAGGTGGATGGATAGTTTCATCATTTCTCAACCCTTTCAGGACATCAGTTTCAAGGTATGTCACCGCTGGTGTCATATTCGGGGATATTTGTGTTGTTGTTATTGTGAATTGCACCCTCATTGTTATCTTTCCATCTGCATTGGACTCCCCATATTTCTCTACTATCACTGAGTTTCTTATCTGGTTCGCTGGTGGCTCTGGGGTGGCGGGGTGTATGCTTTTCCGGAATACGGTGGAACGTGCCTAATTCTTCTCCATCGTGCTTTGTTTTTCCGAGGGACGCGGGGCTTGACGTTGTCCTGCCACCTACCTCTTTTATTCCCTACCTACTTTTTCATCCTTGACACAGGGGTTCTCTTGGGATCGGTGACTTCGGTTTTGGTCATTCCTATTTTCCTTTCGGAGTTTGTATTCCCTATTGATCCAGGTGGCTCTAGACACCCTCAGGAGACCAAGAGGGCTCAGAAATGGTCAAAATGAAAAGTGGTCATAATGCTTTCAAATGAGGACAATATTGTAGTGCTCTTCACCCCGATTAAAATGGTGTGAACGGCACTCAAATCCGATTTTTTATGAGAAAGTTATTGCAGTTTGAAGTTTGTACCAAACAACAATAAAAAATAAGTCAAATTCAACATTTTGTTATGTGGTAGGTCGTATGGATGACATGTGGTAGGTCTAGTGGGACCCACAAAGCTAATGTGGCATTCCAGTCAATAAAACAGGTGGACCAACAAAAATGTGATGTGGCAGCATCACAAGTCGACACATGGCAAGTAGGTGGTAGAGGTGGCATATGATGTGGACCAATGAGGGCTTGCCACATGGCCCAATCACATGGTGCCAAATGGCACCTCAAATTAGGCCCAAGTGGCCTTGGATGGTGCAACCTCCATTTTTTCTCTTATTCTCATGTTTTTGGGAGTCGTTATAATATGGACATATGAATTCCATATATTATATAGTTTGAAAAAAATATATTAAAACGAAAATTAGGCTTTAAAACAATATTGGGAGTTAATGTAATTTGATGCCAAAACCTCCCAGTAACAAGTATCTTAATATGATTATGCCAACCTCACACTTTGTCTTATTCACCTTCATACTTTGTTATAAAATGCCATTCAAATGGTTTAAGGAAACCATGGAGAATGATGGAGAATACATGAGAGATGAGGGCACAGGGAGGCCAATGGAGCTGTGAGCAAAGCAGAGGCTGAATGTGAAGCAGACCAGCGTGTTATTCAACAAATAATGTTTTTTTTATTATAGGTGTGGAACCATGAGTGGCCAAAGGGGCGGAACCTTGCCCAGGGAATCTTGAGGAGCATCAAAAAGAATCCTTAAGGTCCCGAACATGTCAGAGTCAGAATTTGACAAATTTTATGTTGATTTTACACCTCTCGGTGACAGGAATCCAATGGAGATGTTTGTTTCAGCAGCAGAGCTTCCCATTTTCTGCCATTTTCCAGATTGAAGTGACGGTGTCAGATTCCCAAGTGTGGACAGTCGATTTTATGCCTCTGAACACCATGAATTCGATGGTACAACCAGATTCAGCAGCTGAGCATCCACTTCTTCAACCAACTTCAGGGGTTGAGGTATATGCAGTATTGATATCATGTGCCTCTTTTATCATTTGTTGTGAGATGTAATATTTTTTTTTAGATCCTTGCTTGATGTATGTTGCAGGATCTATGTTTCTACTTCATGTGAGATGTATTCACCATGGATTGTTTTGATCCCTGTGTAACCTTGTTGAAGGGATCCTCCTCATCACCTTGTGTGAGATTATGTCATGTTGATAGGAGACCTATTGTGAGTGAGAGTTCCTGTAGAGGAACGTCTCATGGAGAGGCAAGCCACTCATGTTGAGGGCATATATCCCTGTATGATAGAAAACATAGTCCATGTACATCATCACCATTTCCAGCACTATATGAAGCGGCCTACCCCATTTTGACACCGGGCCCGGAGACATAGCCCACACTGGGTGAACTCCATTATCAACATCTCATGTTCTTATGTTGCTTATTGTTGTCTTGTTTACTCTTTCTTAAAGCATGCATATGTGTTCTTTTAATGGTCTTTTATGTGCAATTCTAATCACATCACATAAGTAAAAGATCATGGGTAAGTCTGGTAGTTGACGGACCCGGATCAAATGGTATCAAGCAGTCTTCTTGCTGATGTGGATTGTGAGCGTGAACAACGATTGAATGTGCAGCAATGGAGGATGAAAAATACATGTACAAGGCCATGCTCAAGATGTCCAAATTGGTGGACAAAATGTATGATGCTTATGAGAAGAGAATAATGGAAGAGGAGAAAGAAAGATTATAGAATGATGCTTCATCCACGTCTTCTAGTTCTTATGCTTCTTCTTCGTCGCCTTCATCATATTCTCATCATTCGAATGAGGATATCAACTAGAGTCTTCGGGAGGAAAATGTTGAATTAAGGAGGCTACTACGAGAATAGAAAGAGGAGAAGAAGAGATTGTAGCTTCAGTTGCAAGTCGCGGAAGAGGCTTTGGAGGAATTGAAGTGCAACGAAGGCTTAAAGAAGCCATCATCACCTGTTTCTTAATCAAAAGTTGAGGTAGAAAATGTTGATTTCTCTTCAGTTTCATCTTCACATGCTATTATTTATGTTGGAAATGTGGAGATACCCATTACAGGAACTGGCATGAGACTCCTTACCAAAATGGGGTACAAAGGAGGAGAAGTTGGTGTTAATGGCCAAGGCATAACTCTACCATTGGAGGTTGTGTAGAGACCTCGATTCATAGGTTTGGGATACACTGAAGGATAGTGCTTGAAGGTTTCAGAAGCTTCCAATATATGGTTGAAACCATTGGGGAAAGAGAATTATGGGAACACTTCACCATCATCCTATGACAATGCACATTGCAGAGAAAGAGTTGAGGCAAGCTCTTGTCACCATGATTGCACCAGAGACCGACAAGAAAGATATAACAAGTCTTGGTATTATAATGTTCATTTTGATTACAAGCATGTTGCTACTAATGAACATAACTCATGGTGTTAGAAAAAATATATTTTTTTTCGATTACATAACCATGTATTTGTTGAGTGCTGGAAAAGAATGGCAGCATGAAAGAGGATGAGGAGTGAAAGACCTTCTCCACACCGGGGAAAGAAGAAGGTAAAGAAGGTATGGAGGAAGAAGACTCATTGTATTCATTGCGACAAAATTGGCCATCAAAGAGCCACGTGCTGGAGGCTCCATCCAAAGTAGCGACTCAAGGACAAAGTATCCTTGCATGAACTAGTTGAAACAATTGTTCGACAAGAAAATGCGTCACAGAGAGATGACCCATTCATTTTGATAAGTGAGAAAGGGTTTTTCTAGATGTGTTAGCTTGTTTTGGCCTTACTTTGTAAATCATGTGTTGCAATTTAAAATGTAAAATTGATGATGTGCTTTATAACACTTATTAAGCGACAATGATGTCTTGGCCTTGTATTTGGGGTATTGATTTCCATTTTGATGTAAAATTGACCATAGACTGTGTGTTATAAACTCGTGGAAAGTATGGGATGCTTGGGGCATAGTTGGTCATGTAATTAAGAAGGTAATTTGTAAGAATATTGTACTACAGGTTTGTAGAGGATGTAGGTGTCGACTCATTGCTTATGGCTCCAAAGAACAAAGGGGAAGGAGAATGAAGGGTGACCTTTCAAGACACTTGTGGTGCAAATGAGGTACAAAGCAGCTGCAGATTGTTTTCATGCTTTAGTTGGAACAAAATCGCCTCAGTGGGGAGGATTCATCCAGGTGGCTCTAGAAACCCTTAGGAGACCAAGAGGGCTCAGAAATGGTCAAAATTCAAAGTGTTCATAATTCCTTTGAACCTAAACAAGATTGTAGAGCTTGTCGCCCCAATTCCAATGGCGCAAATGACACTAAAATCCGAGTCTGTATGATAAAGTTATTGCATCTTGAAGTTTGTACCAAACAACAAAAAAACAAGTCAAAGTCAACATTCTGCCACGTGGCAGGTCGTATGGATGACATGTGGTAGGCCTAGTGGGACCCACAAAGCTAATGTAATAGCCCAATAAAAAAAATAGGTGGACCCACAAAAAGGTGATGTGGCAGCATCACAAGTCGACACATGGCAAGTAGGTGGTAGAGGTGGCATATGATGTGGACCAATGAGGGCTTGCTACATGGCCCAATCACATGGTGCCAAATGGCACCTCAAATTAGGCCCAAGTGGCCTTGGATGGTGCAACCTCCATTTTTTTTCTTATTCTCATGTTTTTGGGAGTCATTACAATATGGACATACGAATTCCAGATATTATATAGTTTGAAAAAACTATATTAAAACTAAAACTATGCTTTAAAACAATATTGGGAGTCAATGGGATTTGAACCCAAAACCTCCCAACAAGAAGTATCTTAATATGATTATGCCAACCAATGTGCCAACCTCACACTCTGTCTCATTCACCCTCACACTGTAATATCCCAAAATAGGAAAAGATAGTAATATAAGCAAATAAAAACAATAATTTCGGAACATCAAAACACCATGATGAATTAAACCAGAAATAACTGAGCCATTTTATTAATCAGGAGGTGGAATACAAGTACAACAATGCTAAAAAATAGTAACACTCAAGCCGACAGAGATGGCCAGAGTGACCCTCAAGTCCTCTCACTGAGAACATTGCGTAATTGTTGCTCTGTTGGAGACCCTAATGCGTTGTCCCTGCTATAAATGTAACTTTTGGCTCGAAAGGGGTGCGTAGATAAGGCTGTTATGGAACTCGGAAAATTCCAGGGTTTGGAATCTAGACTCTATGATGAAAACCCAGAATAACCCAGAAAGGATTTCCAGATTGACTCACCTCGGAAAATCACCCTCCTAGGGCTTGCAATACATAACTGTTGGGTATGAAAATATATGGCATGAAATGAAAGATAAAATAGCTGCAATAACACCCAATCAGCTCAATGCATGAAGGGATGGTCCCTTCTCCTCATTCCCAAGCTGGAAGCTTGAGTTCTAGCTCCTCCTTTCAAGTTGTAATTGTTGAACTGCACAACTGCTGGAAGTGACTGCACTTTCAAGAGGGTTGTTGCTGTAGCCTGCTGCTAGATGATGCAATACTTCTCACAATTGATGGAAATGATATCACCAAAGTGAGGGGATGATCCCTCACAGGATTCCAAGCTAAGATACTTGGGAATTCCTTCCTCCTCTGAAATTACATTGCTGGAATGCGTAATTCTTGCAAGAACTGCTACTGCATAGAGGAGCAGATGGCCTGATACTAGATGTAGCAATTCTACTCTCGGAATACTGCAATGGATGCACAAGGTGAAGGGCTGATACCTCCACAGGTCTCCCAGCTGAAATACTGAGAACTACCTTCCTCCTCTCAAACCCTAAGGCAGGAATGCGTAATTCCTGTAGCTGTAAGCGCTGAAGAGAGTCATTGAATGTGGCATTGTTTCCGGATGATGAATGGATGCTCAAAGAAAACTTTCCAGAGTAGGCACTTGAATTCCCCCGTGGATAGTGGTGGGATCTCTGCTCGGAGACACCCGTGTGCTAAACAACACAACATACTTAGCTAAACAGCTGAATCGTGCAAAGAAATTTCGTAAACGAAAATACAATATCAGTATCTAGAATGCCTTCTATGGATGCCCTCACCTTCCTTTTATGGTTGTGAGCCTTTCCTAGCCTTGGCCCACCTCATTACTACGGTGCACATGTGGCCACTAGCCTCCATAAATATTGCGTTGTCCTCCATGATCTCCATCATCTCTGCAATTACTCTCCACTCCCTCCATCACATGTGCATTTAATGGACCACTTCCTCCATCACTTCATCATTACTTCTCCATGATCTTACATTTATTCCTCCACTATCTCCATCATCTTCCTCATTATGGCACTATGATCTCCACTCTTCCTTCATTATTATGCTGCTCCACTACTCCATAATACTACTCCACTACTCAATTAACCCACATTCACATTATAGAAGTGGATTTTATTCATATACTGGGTTTATGGGTCCCACCACCCTTTTATTTACTTAACTAAATAAGGAAAGTAATAACTCTAATATTCCAATTAACTGATGGAAAATTTGGAATATTACAGTCCTCCCCGCCAAAATGTTGATTGTCCTCAAGTAACTGCAAAATTAGATGTTGCAGAAATCCATCTCCCTCCCAAGTGGCATCCTCATATGGAAGGTTTCCCCATCTGCTCCAATGTGTTATGAATGCCCAGTTCCATAGTTGCCTCTCTAGAATGTCTAGAATGGCCTCCAGTTGTGTAGCTAGATGCCTCTCCTCATCAATGAGTCCCCAAGTGGCAACCATATACTGTCCAAGAGCCTCTTCTCTGCATGAGATATATGAAGTGTATTGGTTCCTTCCCCAAGTGGAAAGTCCCAACTCATAAACTATCTCTCCAACCCATTCTACATGGAATAGGTTGTGTCTCTCCGTACTCTAATCCTTTACTCTATTGGCCCTTCTTACTCTAAGCATCATCTCAATACTGTGCAAAGTAGGAAATAGATACATATGGGTTGACATGTGAAATGTCGAACCATACTCTCCCAATAGCAGCCACTGCAGCAATGCCTTCTGCTGCCATTCCACCTCATCATCATACCAAGTATGGTGGCCATATTCTCCTAAAAGAAGCCAACGCAGCAAGGCGTTCTGTTTCCATTCCACATCATCATCATGCAAGGAATGGGAGAATGTCAATTCATATTCTCCCAAGAGTAACTAGAGCCACAATGACTCTTGTTGCCACCCCACATCATCATAACGCAAAGCATAATGCAATGATATACTGATTGACATGTAGAATCTCACACCATACCAACATAACCAGGCTTCCTACTGCCACATCATATGAGTGTCATGCAAAGTCCCAAACAATAATATACCCATTGACATGTGACATGTCATGTGACAGCCAAACTCTTTCAAAAATAACCACCGCAACTGTGCCTCCTGCTGCTACATCACACCAGTACTACCCAAGGCATGGATCATAAAAATGTGAAATGTCGAGTGGTAACCATACTCACCCAAGAGTAGCTAGCGCAACCATGCTTCCTGCTACCCCATGTCATAGATATGCAAGTAGCTATTCAACCAATTGTTCATCATCCCCATCCATCCATCCAACTGTTGGTGATGACTCATATCATGCACCAACTCGGTATCCACCCAATGGAGAAGCTCCTACCAAAAACTGCTCATACAAAAACTGTCCCCATTACTCCCTATGGCCTTCAAGGGACCATGAAGTCTGAAGACATCTCGAAAAGACAATCCGATCACGGGTGAAGAGATGTACTGTGTGAAAATGTCGAAGCAATGTGCATACCTCAACAACGGATCATTGTCGATAATACCATCCTCCAAATTCTGATGACAATATTTGCACTCCATGATATGTCGAAGTGCATCCTCCTTGAGGTCTCTTCATGAGAACCTCTCACCGATGGCCCGGTAGAACCTATGAGGTTCTTAATATGTTGTATGCAGAAACTTCTCTTTGAGCTATGAGATGCTAATCAAGAAGGCTCTATCATGATAATGGAAGATGTTACCCATCACATGATGTCTACCATCTACCATCTGCCCATCCAATGCTTCATAAGTGAAGCGGTCATCGGAATGCTCCAAGAATAATTGGGCCCCCAAATCATCATTGCTCCTCAGTGACAGCGCTGTTGATCTCCATGATAGTGCATCTGCTGCCACATGGCCCTCTCCATACACAATGTTGAACTCATAGTCTTGCATTGTACTAATCCATCGTTGTTTCCTCTTCTACAGCTGTTGCTCCCTCTCAAAAAGATGTCGGAGACTATGGTGGTTGGTCTTCACCTGAAATATGCTGCCAATAAAAAAATGTCGAAATTTGACTAATGCATGCATAATGGCCAATATCTCTTTGTCGTAAATATAATACGACATCTCATGTGACAACAACGTCCAGTTCTCGAAATTTATTGTATAGCTTCCCTGCATTAGGACTATGCTAATCCCATACTCTGAAACTCCACACTCCAACACAAAGTATTGTGTGCAGCTCAACAATGTAACACTGGGATAGTTATACATCTCCTCCTTAAAAAATTCAAGGGTCCTCTGCGCAGTGATAGTAAACTGCTCCAAATCAGCAAGGTGCTCTAACCCTTGGTCATGAAATTTCCCTGATGACATGACCCCACAAATCTCAATCTGAGGTGCTGAAATATGGGGTGGAAATTTTTCAATACCTTGGATCAACTGATACTTGGGAACATCTTGAAAAGCTACAAGAGTTCCTCCAACCGATGTAATGGCTTCTCCAACTTCTGGTGATGGTGATGGTTGCTCCTCTACCACTGCACTAGCGCAGGTATCTACTTCCTCTTCCTCATGCACCTCCTAAATCATGCCTGAGATTCTCAATGTTAAATTCTTAGGACCATATTGCAAAGATGTAAGTGCTCCTCCTACTGATGCAAGTACTTATACTGCAGTTGGTGGTGGTGGTAGTTTCTCTTCTTCCGGGGTAATAGTGCTGACATGTTCCTTTTTCTCCTCATATACTTCCTCATCAATGTTAGAAAATGTCTCAATGGGAAGTGCCTCCTCTTTTCTTATGTCAAACCTCTCTACCAACCTTTGAGTGAAGTCTACATACGCAGTCACTCTTGCATGCTCCATATTGTTGAACCACCAATCATTTGCTTCGCCCTCAAGGTGCAGCGTTGCAATCTCAATGGCCTCCTCTTTTGCTATTGGGCGTAGCTAGAAGAAATCATCTAAATCCTTCATCCAATCTTTTGTCGTGCTTGTGGATGACCCATCAAATGTAGGCAGGAAGAATCTATTATGTATGTGCCCTCTTCTTCTATTTCTGTTGCAGGGTCTCCGGTTCTCTTTAATCTGGAAAAACTATTGGAAAGTCAGATTCTCTTTGAATGCTCTAGATTGATATATGTACTCTGCAAGATAATCATTTAGAGTCTCATGCTCCAAATATCCTCCATCTCCATGTCATTCATTTCTTTCTGCAAGGAAAGTGGACATAGTAGGGTGTTGTGGAAATTTTTTCACTGCTACTTGCTTATGCTGCTGATAGGAAGTGCTCATACCTTCCCCATTCTGAAACCCTCTTGAGGTTTCCCTATGCCTTTCCCTTCTCATTTATTTAATTTCTATGGTGATATCCTTCATACATATGAAGAGAAGTGTGGAAAAACTCAATCCCTCTGCCATTGTAGACTTCTTCTTTTTCTGCTTCTTCTGATGTCATTAAATATAGTGCCCACAAGCTTAGCCAAAGATCATGCTCTGATACCACTGTAATATCCCAAAATAGGAAAAGATAGTAATACAAGAAAATAAAAACAATAATGCTGGAACATCAAAATATTATGGATTAAACCAAAAATAACTGAGCCATTTTATTAATCAGGAGGTGGAATACAAGTACAACAATGCTAAAAAATAGTAACACTCAAGCCGAAAGAGACGGCTAGAGTGACCCTCAAGTCCTCTCACTGAGAACACTGCGTAACTGCTGCTCTGCTAGAGACCCTACTGCGCTTCCCCTGTTGGAAATATTGGAAATGTAACTACTAGCTGGAAAGGGGTGTGTATATAAGGCTATTCCAGAGCTCAGAAAATGCCGGGATTTGGAATCCAGACTTTATGCTGAAAACCCAAAATAACCCAGAAAGGATTTCCGGATTGGCTCATCTCGGAAAATCACCCTCCTAGGGCTTGCAATACATAACTACTGGGTATGAAAATCTATGGCATGAACTGAAAGATAAAATAGTTGAAATAACACTCAATAAACTCAATGCATGAAGGTTTGGCCCCTTCTCCTGATTCCCAAGGTGGAAGCTTGAGTTCTAGCTCCTCTCAAGTTGCAGTTGCTGAACTACACAACTGTTGGAAGTGACTGCGCTATCAAGAGGGTTGTTGATGTAGCCTGCTGCTAGATGATGAAATAATACTCACAACTGATGGAAATGATCTCACTAAAGTGAGGGGATGATCCCTCATAGGATTCCAAGTTGAGATACTTGGAACATCCTTCGTCCTCTAAAACTACACTGCTAGAATGTGTAATTCCTGCAGGAAATGATGCTGCATAAAGGAGAAGAATGATGGCCTGATGCCGGATGTAGCAATGCTGCTCTCGGAAGAATTCAATGGATGCACAAGGTGAAGGTTTGATACCTCCATAGGTTTCCCATCTGAAATACCGAGAACTACCTTCCTCCTCTCAAACCCTAAGGTAGGAATGTGTAATTCCTGTAGTTGTAAGTGCTGAAGAGAAGGGTTTAATGTGGCACTGTTTCCCAATGATGAATGGATGCTCAAAGAAACCTTTCTAGAGTAGGAACTCAAAGTCCCCCGTGGATAAGGGTGGGATCTCTGCTCAAAGACACCCGTGTGCTAAACAACACAATAGACTTAGCTAAACCACTGAAGCTTGCAAAGAAATGTCGTAAACGACAATACAATATCAATATCCATAATGCCTTCTATGGCTGCTTTCACCTTCCTTTTATGGTTGTGAGCCTTCCATAGCCTTGGCCCACCACATTACTATGTTGCACATGTGGCCACCAGCCTCCATAAAGACTGTGTTGTCCTCCATGATCTCCATCATCTCTGTAATTACTCTCCACTCCCTCCATCATATGTGCATTTAATGCACCACTTCCTCCATCACTTAATCATTACTTCTCCATGATCTTACATTTGTTCCTCCACTATCTCCATCATCTTCCTCATTATTGCGCTATGATCTCCACTCTTCCTTCATTATTATGCTGCTCCACTATTATTATGCTGCTCCTAAAATCAATGCACAAACGAATCTCACCTGTCTTCTTGCGAACGGGCACCAAATTAGAAATCCAATCTGAAAATATTATAGGAACAATGATACCAGCCTTGTACAACCGATTTACTTCCTTCTCAATTGAGGGCAGCAACTTTGGATTTATTCTTCTCAACTTCTACCTGAAAGGCTTTTGATTTGGCTTGATCGGAATGGTGTGCTAAATTATGTTTGTATCATATGTCTTCAAATCTGAATAGTCCCAAGCAAATACATCAGCAAAAGATGACAACAAACTGATATACTTTGATTTTACCTGTGGTGGCAATTCTTTGGACAATTTCACCATCTTTGGATTCTCAGCTGATCCAATGTTCACATCTTCAACTCCCTTTTCGGTTGGCCTCAAGGTTGGTTTTCTAGCTACGTCATCTTGATCGAAAAGCTCCTCTAAAGGTATTAGAACTTTAGGAATGACATTATCCTTCAGCTGCAAAACTTCCATCTGATTTTCTTGCACATCAGCCCCACCATCATCATGCTCCAAATCAATTCAAGTGTCTCTGAATTTGCCTTCATTTTGCATAAATTCATCAATCTCTTCGTCATCTTGAAATACTTGCCAATATCTTTGATTGTCCGGGATAGTCGGACGATGCTTCACATGAATTTAAAATTTTTTACTTGAGTTCATCGGAATTTTCAAATTACTTGCTGCCTTTGAAAGTGCATTTGCAATACCATTCTGAATACGAGGGACACAAGTCAAAGTATAGTCTGAAAACAATTTCAAGATATCAAGAATAGCATTTCGGTAAGCCCGCATTCGAGGATGCTTAGCTTGGTATTCACCTTTCACTTGCTTGATAACCAACTCAAAGTCGCCATACACTGCAATCCTCTTAGCATTCAACTTTCTAAGAATTTTCAGACCAGAAATTAAAGCTTCATATTCAGCCTCATTATTTGAACAATCAAAAGCTAATTTATAAGAACAGACCCTTACATTACTCGGTACCTTGTTCGGGGCGGAAAAAGGGTTGCATACCCAAATGCCAATTCCAACACCATCACTCCCTACTGCACCATCAAAATCCATGGTCCATAAACCATCTTCATCTTCTTCCAAGTGCTGAAATTTTGTTTGCTCTGTTGTTTCTGCTTGCTGCCCATTAACTTTTTGCTGTTGTCGGAAGTGATTTCTCAGCGGAACTTTCAAGTTTTTGTCTTTCTTTCTTCAAAACTTCTCTGAAATTCTTGGTGATTTCCGGAATGTCTTATACTTCAACTAATTGGCTATTTACATCATTGAAACTATCTGAATACAAAACAAATGACTCTAAATCTGTATGTACATAGTTGATTGGATGATTTACCGGTTTCTCCTTGCTGGTAATCATATACTTCATCTTTTGCTCCCGATATAATTTCCTCATCTGACCGAACATAGGAATAGTAGCATATGAGAAATCAAGCTGTAATGTTCCCTTCATTTTCGCTCCCCAAGATCTGGATAGAAGCATGCCAAATCTAGGAGGAATGTCCGCCACAACCACATCCATCAAAACATTTTTAGTAGGAATCTGATCCAAGCTGACCACCAAATCTTTGATAAGCCCAATGCATCTTACTCTACTGGAATCGAAAGAATAAATATCATGATACTTTCTAGTGATGTTCAATCCCAATTTCTCCATGATTGCCCTCGGCATGAGATTATGAGAGGCTCCGGAATCAAACATAGCATTTTGTAACACAAAATCATGCAATCTAAGGCTGATATAAAAAGCAGGCACATCACTATCTGGAGACTCACCATCCAATGCTGGACCAAAAATCAACTCAGGTTTATCATCTTCCACATTCACCATATCAGACAATGGATCTAAATTCAAAATCTTAGACACCTGACCCTTATAGCTACTATTCTTCATCAATTCAGTCAAAGGAATGGATACTTTCAACTTAGCAATTTCATTTTCTAAGCTAAAAACTGAAATTTTCTCTACCTCTTTAGTTGGAACATCCTTCTTTTTAGTTTTCTCCTTTGATACAATTGGCTGGTTGGATCTTTCATTTGCTGATGGGGATTTGCTAGTAGTGGGATCAGCTATCTCTTTTCCCTTCTTCTGCACTACGGGTGAATCATTTTTTGGTGCTGAAACTTCCTTTCTCTTTTGAATTGGATTAATAGGGACATATATGTTTCTGAGTGAATATTGTCGCTGCTGGGCTGTCAAGGCATTCATATATCTCCTCTGATACTCATCCGACTCTTCTTCAAGAGCTATGTCATTTGCCAAGATGACATCCTCGTCTTTTTGTACAGCTGAGTTTTCTACATACTCCTCATCTTCAGTGATGTAAATTGGCATATCATCAGGTGTAAAGAAGTGATTCTCTTCTCCTATTACATTCTCTTCATCATCTGATTCCGGACCAACAAAATTCTGCTGTAAGGGTGTCTTCACTTGCTGCTGTACTATCGGCTCTTGTGCTCTCTGCTCTCTTTGCTTGATTCTGAATTGCGGTTGCTACTTACCACGGAAGTTAGGATTTATGATCTGCGGTTCAGGCTTATCAAGTGTTAATCTTTCAAACATATTTTCCATCTTCTGAAGCATTTGATCTTATGTGGAAACCTCTTCCTTTATTGCTACTTTCTTTTCGGCTCTCATTCTAGCTCTCCTGGCATTCAAATTAGCTTCAACACTGACTGCAATTTTCTGCATATCTTCTAAAGTAGCCGGACTTCTTTCTTTCAATTGATAAGCCATGTCAGGATCGAATCCATCTGGAAACTTAATCAAAGCTAAACCCCTGGGTGGATTTATATCAACAGGAATGGCATTATAAACATAATTGAATCTAATACAATAGTCTTGGACAGACTCACCAACATTTCGCTTAATATTGTCATATTCGGAAAGGATTAAAAGAGGATCTTTCTGCGCTTCCCATCGATCCAAGAATTGTCTCTGAAGATTGGCCAATGTAGCAATACTTCTAGGCGGCAAAGCTCTGAACCACTTTCTCACTTCTTCTCCAAAGGTTTGAACAAACAATCTCATTGTTACGTTTTCCGCATAAACCTCATGAAGGTCAAAGAAATATGCCATTCTGTCCACATGTTGCTGAGCAGTGACACTTTGAGGAGTGCCATCAAACAATGGAATTTTTCTTTGATAATCTGCGGGCATGTCATATAATTTTTGAGGCAACACGAGAGGTGCAAATTGGGCAGCCATTTCTCTTGGTGGATTTACAATCATATTTGGGGATATAGGCGGAGTCGAAGCAGTTGATGTATGAGGTGTATGAGGTGTGGATGGAGGTGATACTATTGCATATTGTCGATCAGAAATAGATGGTTGCACGGGAATGATAGGAATGAAAGGAGGCTCGGTATGAACTTCTGAACCAGATGTAACTGTTGATGACCCAAGAGTTGCAGATGCAGAATCTATGAACTCAGGGATATTTTTTGCCACAATGGAATTCTGAATATTCAAAATGTAACTGTCAATGGATCTATTAGCCTATTCAATTTCAAGATACTTGATAAAATCAGGATTTATGACAGTAGAACCAATAGCACTTTCAGACTTCGTCTCAAACAACGACAACTCAAATTGTTCGTCAAACTCAAGATCTTCAAGGTACTCAAAAACAGTGGGACATGAATGAGATTTAAACAAAGGAATCACAGAACTTTCACGACGAAGGATTCTTGAAATAAGATTGGGATTTTCATACACTGGAGGTGGATCGAGATCCAGATTTTCTCTGGTATGTCTTCTGGAAGCCAGTGTGTTGAATTATTTTCAAAAATCAAAGGGACAAAACCAACTTGTTCAGCCTATCAAATTCTAAACTCATCATCCAAAGTCTAGAATGATCTGATGTACTGGGGGAAATTTACAATTCAAGTGTCACGTTTACAAACTAGACCAGAGATTGACTGAAGCAACGTTTATCTACTTTCGCTAATGCAAAGCAAGAGCGTTTCGAAGGCTACCTGGCATAACTTCAGGCTCCGTCTGTAGCTTATAAAACGAATAACACTAACAAGCAAACCATTTGACTCCCTAGTTGAGTCGCCACTATGTTATTGCCTAAATCTACCTCAGGCTGAAAGAAGTTAGAGTTCAGGGTAACATCAAACCACGCTTAATCTGGTAGCTAGCCCTACCATATCAGGAGAGGGCTCTCTCCGGGTCAATCTCAGCAAAGATAATCAATAGGGCTTGAGATGACTTGAAATAAAGGCTGATTTTAGGCTAGGTATATAAGTAAAGGAGTTTGATTTTTTATTTTGGGGGTTTTGTTGGGATCATAGGGAAAGGCAGTTTTGGGTCCGGGGATGAGGCCTAGTTTTTGCAGAGTTCTGAATGGGGCAAGGAAGGCAATTGTTTTGATGCTTTGGATTGAATGAATGGATAGTTCAGACCGGTGAGGAGCTGAAGAGGGAAAGAGGCTTTCAAGAATCCTCTTCAAACAGATGAAAACATGGAAAATTAAACAAAACTCAAGGCAGAGCAAAGCAATCTAATGAATTCCACCTTTATAACTCATTTGTTTAATTTAAGAAGAAAGGAGAAGGGAAATGATACACATAAAACATCAGT
>CM076569.1:842928283-843043433 GCA_034641835.2 Pinus albicaulis | reverse complement strand
TCAACCATGTCTCATGAAATTAGATCAAGTTTTTTAATAAAAAAACTAAACCCAATTGATTGTGAAATCATATAGGGTATGGTAGAGCCATAGTTTGCTTTATGTCTCAGTAACCCTTTTCATGGTTCATCCATTGCTAAGATTGTACTGCTCCTGCTCTGTTGTGAAAGGATTAGACTTAGGAATTCAACCTCCTGCTCTATTGTGAAAGGATTAGACTTAGGAATTCAACCTACTCAATATCATGATATACTGCAGTCAAGACTCTTCGCTGATGAGTAGGCATGTTGTAACCATATCTACCTTCCTATTCTCTGAAGCTGTGTTGGCGTTTCATAAAGCAATATGTAAAGTAAAATTTCTTGTAAACATATCTACCTTCTTATTCTCTGAAGCTGTGTTGGCTGGCGTTTCATAAAGCAATATGTAAAGTAAAATCTCTCCAGCTGCAACTGATTGTGTAGTGCATGCAAAAACAGACACAGGGTGTGACAAACTAATCCCTATTGAATCATCACATGAATACCTATGAGAATCATCACATGAATACCTATGGGATTTTTTCCAGAATGGTAAATTTATTCTAACTTGTGTCTAAGATATTGATTGCGCTTCAAAGGGCATCAAATCATCCCCTCAAATTGCAAAGACAAGTTTCAGGGCATCTTTGCTTTGTTACATGCTTTTTTCTACTCTCAAGTAGAGATAAGCTCAGTCAAGCTTGAATGTCTCATGAGATATTTTAATTCCCTAAAAGTGGTTTTCGTCCTCAACCTCTTCCATGAGATTTGAATCTGAAACTAAACCGCACACAGACCAATTGTTATACACCTTATACGTGATACATGTTTATGCATATGCAACTTTATTTGAAAAGCCACCGATCGAAAGATTAATTATGCATATCTAACTTTATTTGAAAAGCCACAAATAGAGAGATTAATTCTTTACCAACATAGAGTTCATACTTCTCAGGGTCATCACTAGCTTGCAAATTTTGTAAGCACAAAAGTTTCAGATTTATTTTTTCTTGTAGTTTTACTGCCTCAACCATCAGAACCCTTCTCATAAATGAAGTGCCTTTTTCTTTACAGGGAAATAGACCCCAGATAATTATATTGCATTCAGACTGCGAATACAAAGAGAGTCAACAATAACTTACATTCTTTTAAGTAGGAAGAAAAATCTAGAAAATTAGCAGCCCTGAGCTGAAATTCATGAACTTCAAATCAAAACTGTAAAGTCATTGCTGATCAAGTCTCAATTCTAAAATCCCAGGTCATGCACTAATAGTTATATACAGTGTATATGCACCAAAAGTTCAACCTCGATAAAAAGGAAGACCGATAATTGGCCTGTGTTTTTACATCCACCATAGTGAGTTGTAACTGCAGCAGAACCCAATTTAGGCATCATGCCATAGCATCCCCATCCCCATCCCCCGCCAGGCTCTGGATCTGATTCTCAACAGGGCATGTCACACCTATGACTCTCGCACCCTCATCATCAGGAGGACTGCAATGTGGTAGTAGAGACAATGTTGGATCACACAAAATCTGATTTTGATTCTGGCTCTGGATAGCGATCAAAATGCCATTAATCCTCACACCATCATTATCGGGAGGTCTGCAAGTTGGCATCGGTATGGACATCGAATTGCATGAATTCTGATTCTGATTCTGGCTTTGGCTAGGGCTGAAAACACCAAAACCTCCCATACCATCATCCTCGTTGGCTATGCAAGGTGGGATTGGAATTGATATCAACTTGCATGAATTTTGATTCTTACTCTGGCTATTAGGGCTCTGGCTCGGATTAAGGCTCAGAACATCAATAGCCGTCCCACCACCACCATCATCATCATGGGATCTGTACTGCAACGGCAATGGCAATGATGCAGTTGACATCGAATTCCACACATATTCATCAGTAGGAAAATATCTTGATGATGAAGGTGAATTGGACACCAAATTAGACATTTCACACTGATGAAAACCAAACCTCCTCTCTCCTCTTAACCCTCCTTGCACAACAACCCCAATAGCAGTATCTCTAGTCCCACTCTCCATCTCACAGCCCCCAACTTGGGTCAACTTTAACACATGATCCATCACCACTGTCCCTCTTTCCCCACCATGCTGCTGAGCACTGGTCCTACAAATGGGACATAAGGGATTCTTATACAACCATGAATCCACACACTTTGCATGAAAAGTGTGCCTACAAAGAGGCAGCAGCCTGCATGTCTCACCCGTCTGAAATCCATCCAAGAAAACAGCACACTCTGAACAATCAAATTCATGCATCCATGATCCATTCTCAATCCTATCATGATTATTGTCACCAAGATCCCATCAGCAGATCAAGTGAAGCAGATAGACCAAGAATACGAGGAGACAGACCCATTCCGCCTAAAAGACCCCCTCCCCTGTTTCAGGAACTAAAACCATTGCGCTTATTTACAAAGCAATTGCTTATAGTTATAAAGCATATTTAACGAGTGACGAGTCGAGATCGATTACCAAATGCAAGGAATCAAGAGCTGCTGCAAATAACTAACCTAGTAACAACGTATCAAACTTCAGAAATGTCATTGTTAGAAAGAGATCAGTTCACAACAAATGTTTACGCAACCAAACTCTATAACAAAAAAGACAACTGGGAGGAAGAGATTACCTGGTGAACTGGTGCCAGATTATTGCCAAGGAGGAGATTCAGAGCATAGGTTTTGACTAAAGGCAATAGGGAAGTTGCAAAATTCGCTTCCGTGAGAGGTGAGAATGCGAATCACTGAAACACAGTGCCAGTTCTGATGTCGGTAGAAACCCTCACGGAATCAGTAATGACCTTGAGCTTGTCAACAAATTTGCAGCCACCAGAGAAAAAAATGAGCGAGCAGAAATACTGTTGGCATTACAGAAAGCCAGCATCTCATCTGCAAGGCTGTTCGTCGTGTACCATTTCAACTCGTTTTCGAATACTGTTGTGTTGAATACTCGTATCTGTTGGTTGTGCCGCGGCCAGTTTCAATTCCATATGCATTTCTGCAAACCTTAAGAAACAAACCCCTGTTATCAAGACACAGACAGCACAAAAACCCTGTAATCTTTGAAATGCGAGAATGTCTCCACTGAGGGGATAGAAATTTATCAGGAATTAAATTAACTGAACGATGAAAAGTTTATACACAACAAATAATGAAACAAAATAAGAGAAACTGGAATCGCCAAACCCTCCAAGAGAAATGTTTAAGGTTGGAAAACTCTCACATACCATGTAGACCATCCATACCTGCTACCTCATGAGCCGAGGAACCAAAACAAAAAGAAGATAGAGAGTTAGAAAACTATAAAACATAAAACCCTCACTTTACGCAACCAAACTCTATAACAAAAAAGACAACTGGGAGGAAGAGATTACGTGGTGAACAGGTGCCAGATTATTGCCAAGGAGGAGATTCAGAGCATAGGTTTTGACTGAAGGCAATAGGGAAGTTGCAAAATTCGCTTTCGTGAGAGGTGAGAATGCGAATCACTGAAACACAGTGCCAGTTCTGATGTCGGTAGAAACCCTCATGGAATCAGTAATGGCCTTGAGCTTGTCAACAAATTTGCAGCCACCAGAGAAAAAAAATGAGCGAGCAGAAATACTGTTGGCATTACAGAAAGCCAGCATCTCATCTGCAAGGTTGTCCGTCGTGTACCATTTCAACTCGTTTTCGAATACTGTTGTGTTGAATACCCGTATCTGTTGGTTGTGCCGCGGCCAGTTTCAATTCCATATGCATTTCCGCAAACCTTAAGAAACAAACCCTGTTATCAAGACACAGACAGCACAAAAACCCTGTAATCTTTGAAATGCGAGAATGTCCAGGTCGCTCAATGCCCTACTTTCCACATTTTTTCATTTCATAACTGCATTGTAAACTAACTTTTGGATCAAGGGTTGAAAATGTTTGAATCGTCTAACATATGATCTAAGGGTTTCACATTATGACACGATGGACATCAGCAAAGTTGTTTTCAAATAATAACGCCTTACGGCGTAATAATATTTAATTATATTTTTAAAAACTAAATAGAGTTCTAAATTGAATTTATTATAAATAAATTTAATAATATTTAATTATATTTTTAAACACTAATTTATATTTGTTATTTTCAATTAAACTTAAAAAATTTAATTACTGTAAATCTAAATTTAAAATAATCTAAAATATAATATATATATTTTTAAGGTTAATGCATATTGTCATATTAGATTTTGAATTGATGTAAATGTAAATTTAAAATAATCTAAACCGTAATACATATTTTTTTAAGGTTAATGCATATTGTCATATTAGATTTAGAATTGTAGATGATTGAAAAAAATATCAATTATTTTAAGAGTTAACGGTTTTTAATTATATAAAATATCTTTAAAAATTATAAAAAAATATATAAAAGCAGAGGCTACAGTTAACGTGAAGTAGGAACATAGTTCGTTGTAGCAATCCCCAGAGGCGAGCTTTATTTCAGCTGCCATAGGCCCATTAATGCGGCCAGGCCGCTGATGCCCGCCGCACAAGGCTCATTAATGCGACCAGGCAGCTGATGCCCGCTGTTGAATTAAAGGTGTGGATCATTGAGGCTCATTAATGCGGCCGGGCAGCTGATGCCCACCTTCGGATTAAAGGTGTAGATCATTGTGCGGCGGACATCAGCTGCCTGGCCGCATTAATGGGCCTATGGCAGCTGAAATAAGGCTCGCCTTCCCTAGAAACCACCAACACAGGTTGAGTATCAACGCAGCCCCAGCGGAAATAAGTCACCTCGAACTACGCCAAACGGGCCTATGGCAGCGGAAATAAGACTCGCCTTCCCTAGAAACCACCAACACAGGTTGAGTATCAACGCAGCCCCAGCGGAAATAAGTCACCTCGAACTACGCCAAACTGACATGAGTACTGACATGACAGAAAGAATCATGCTGGAAGTTGTACAAAAACATTATTTCAGAATAAAGAGTTCATAAAAATAAATCAATAGGTTATTATTATTTGTTGCGGCTTGTTATAGGATATTAATGTGGTTGGTATATACGGTGATATTAAATGTAGTTGACATATATAATTTATTATGAAATTTAAATTAGTAAAATTTAATGAGTTGTACCACATTTAAAATATGTATCACCTAATTTTTCTGGTTAAAAACAATAACAAACACATTTTACACCTACAAATTTTTCCAACACAAAATGATGGGTTATATCTCTATAAAAGCTTACTTGACTCAAATTAAAATCAATATTAAAAAATGTGCCACCATTGTACACCTGCACAACACATAAACATGTATCGGGCATGGAATTTATGAGATTGAAGAGGACATTTCGGCACTTATTTCATTAGTGGATTTGTGAGAATCATTATCATCCCACTGTGATTATTAGGTGGTGCTATTTTCCCGTATGGTGAAGTTTCATCATACCTTCCCTTCCTTAGTGTTACTGGTACGATTAATTTTCGATAGTGGACTCATGGATGGATCCTTCATGAAAGGGGGTCCGTTACTTTTGTACAACTTAGATGATAGAGACTTGAGAACGTGTTAGGCTCAGGGTTGGAGTACGAAACCTCGATTTTTGAGCTTGGATTTAATATCTTGCTGACATGACCATGTTATTATTATTAATAATAATAATAACCAGGAGAATTGGATCTTGCCTTACAACATTCCAACGCTTTATAGTACTATTAGAACATCAATTCAATGGTCCAATTAATTGAACGCTTTAAAGAAAAAGGTCCAAGTGGAATTTTGATGGAAGATCTTTGATTTTATCCTTATGTCAATCCTAATCAATTCAATGCCATGAGAGATTTTTATTGTTTTCTTAACTATAAAATATTGATTTAGCGATAATTTTAAATGTTACAAGGAAGCACACTAGTGTTGCAAGGCTCTATTCAGAGAGGGTGCAAAGCACCTTGATTTTCCATATTCAACTGATTCCAGAATTTCATAGCCATATGTTCTATCGAATCATATGAAAATTTGAAATATGAAATGATTAACCAAAATGTGTCTCACTTCATCATATATAAAGTTGCAATATAGAATGATATTTTTGGGAATCAAGACCTTTTCTGTGTGCATGCAATAAAGTTTTGAGACAAGTTGAATGAAATAGAATCCACAAGCTATCATACTCACTGACAAGAGGCACCTTTAATACAATTATCCTTTATAATCATATTATAAGTCGCTACTTCAGAGATAAAGTGTCCAAATCAACACGAATATGTTGTCATGAATACGTTTTAGCTTGACACTAGCTGCAAAACACCTTCCCTGCCACCTGGTTGGGACAGATAGCAGAGCTTGTGTCCTTTTTGGAGGAACTAGAGGACGAGAATAATGACAACTCTCTTATCCGTGTTGTGGAGGTGGTTGAGGGTGGCAGATTGTTTAGTTCTGGCGATGCATGCACTCCTCTCCCTACTGTGTCGAAGGTAACATAATTACAACATGCAGATGGTAAGGGCTCCTTTGATGTGCTAAGGGATCATCCTAAACAAGCTTTGAATCACAATGGGACTCTCAGACTCCCAAAGAAATTGACGAAGCCTTTCAAACTAGAGACGAAGGGTCGGTAACTGTGTTTTGGTCACTACGTCATGTGGGATCGGTTGTCCAGTCTACAAACCTGGGCTTTGGTGGGAAGGTGGTATTTTGAGAGGGAACAGAGTGAAGATATGGCATTGTGGCTTCGTACTCCATGGATTAAACTGTTAGGTTATCCGCCTAAGGTATGCAAGCTACTAAATGGCTGGTATAGCTTCATTTCATGAACCCAGAAGACGTGGGGGAGGTACTGAGCAGGCCTTGGGTTCTGGGGCGTTGCTTCCTCGCTCTTAACTGATGGTATATTGGATTCAATCCCATGAAGGACACACCCACAAACCACATGGTGTGGGTGAAGATGCCTAGCCTTCCGCTAGAATTCTGGATGTTGCATGTACTTATTGCGATTGGCAATTGCATTCGCAGATGTATCTTTGTCCATCCTAAATGTCTGGGGTATTTGACAAACGAGTGGCTTGGATCTTGGGTGAAATTTCATTCTCAGGTGGCCTTCTTCCATTCATTGATTTGGCTTGGGAACACATTTTTCACCGACAACGACTCGAGTACTAGCATATTCCTTTTCGATGTCACTTATGTCATCAAACTGGCCATCTAATGAGGTCGTGTCACCGATGGAACCAACGGACGACGGGAGATTCTCGGCCTTTCAGTGGACATCACAGTGCGAAGAATGGGTTAAAAAGCGTGGACATGTCGTTGTCGTTCAAAAAACAAGGTATGTCCACTAAAGACGCTTCTGCCCATCCTTTACATGATATTGTGAATAATTTGGGGGGGGGGGGGGGGGGTTGATGGTCTACATGTGCAATGGGGTTGGGTTGCCAGGAGATCTATGTCACCTCCTTGCGGGGGGCATAGCCATTATATGAGGGCAGATATCACCCATCCACCTCGGAGTCTGCCTGACATCTCTCCGCATGACTATCTAGGATCTCGGGAAAGCTTTCAGTTTCTTCGGGGGTATTGTAATGACTGGTTTTATTAGGGGTCATAAGAGTCGGATACACCTTGTAAACATTTACGCCCCTTACTGTGAGAGGGGTCCTTTTTGGAAGAGGATGGAGGACAACAAGATATTCAAATTGAGCAGTTCATTGCTGGTGGGTGACATGAACTGTTCGCTGGAGTTGGGTGACTACTAGGGTGACCAATGTAGGTTGGATCCACTAGCTGATTACATAGAGGACATGATCAGGGAGGCTCAGTTAATCGACCTGAAAATGGAGATCCAATGCCCCACGTGGTATAATGGCAGAAAGGGTAAGGACTATATTGTGAAGCGCATTGATCGATTCCAGGTGAAGGAATCATTGCTACAACATATGAGTATGACAAAATCTTGGGTGGAGGGATTGTTGATCTTGAATCACCGACCTATTGTTTTGAAATGGTAGTTTTAGAAGCACTTGAAGGGATGCCCTTTTGAATTCAACCGTATGGTTAGAAGACGAGGGTTTTGACTCTCTTGTTATTGATTTTCTTAAAGCTCACAAGAAGGATGAAGGGATATCTTCCATGGCACATTTGTCACAGACACTACGAGGCCTCAAATCTAAGGTTCAGTTATCGGAAAGAAATAAGAAGTGACAGATTTTGAAGGAACTATAGGAGAATATCTGGGAGACGAATTGTATTTTTGATGCTATTGATGGGGGGGAAATGTCGTCGAAGGGATGGGATAGGATCAAGAGATTAGAGGCAGAGAAGCATAAGATTCTTCTTGCACAGGAACATACTTGGCAACATAAAATCCATGCTCTTTGGCTTAAGGAAGGCGATAGAAACACCAAATTATTTCATGCATTCACAAACGAGAGGAAGAACATGAATGCCATTTGGGACATCAATGACCCATGCCCCAACCCCATGGGGTTTTATCCCAATAACCAGGGGTACAAACTTCAAACATGAATATCCCTCAAACCGTGAAGAATTACATGGCGTGCCATATATCAACGGAAACATCTCGACAAGTAGAAACCATAAAAACATTATTGACCCAGAGTATATTAATTTGGTAGGTCAAAGTTCCCATGCAATATTGGGTTAGCCCTTGGTGCTGCTTGGGTTGACATCAATGACAATCGTTGATCAACAATATCCCCCTTTGGCATTGATGGCAACACAAGTACTCCCCCTGCGATCATGACACCTATTCCTACAACATTCTCTCCCCCTTTGACATCAATGGCAAAGGGTAACTCCCCCTGAAACACAACCATCCTGCGGACATATACACACTTCCACTCCCCTTGACACACAACCGTCCTGTAGACCTGTAATCTACTTCCACTCCCCCTTTATATTTTGAAAAAGGAAAATCTAATGAGAACTTGGGAGAATCCCAAGCTTCTGGCGAAGATATTCCAATGCTGGTGAATATTTAATATGTGATTCTTTTGGTGCTGCTTGGAATCTTGCTACTTGTCTAACTACTTGCATAACATCTGGTTGGGAGGCTGTTACATATAGAAGACTACTAATCATAGATCTGTACAACCTTTGATCCAAATCCTTAGATGAGTCATCTATGCTCAATTTGCAACCTGTTACCATTGGAGTAAGGATGGGTTTGCAATCTTCCATTTTAAATTTCTTGAGCATTTCCTTGATGTACTTGGCTTGACATATAAATATTTCTTTCTCTTGCTGAGATATTTGAAGCCCTAAGAAGTATGTGAAGTAACCAAGTAAAGACATCTCAAAATCACTTTGCACCTTTGTGAAAACTTCTTGCCAGTCGATCATCATTGCTACCAATTATTGTATCATCACTCTTTGAAAGCTATTAGACATGCTTTAGTTGCTTCATCCCGAACACTTATATGCATTTGGAGCTCGACTTCTTTGTGTCCCACAATTCCCCATACATGCTTTCCTGGTTACATTTCGTGGAGTTGAATAGTATTGTGTGTCCTTGATCACACATTTGTCCAACAACTAGCGATTGTGATTCATGTTTTCAACCAATAGAACATTCTAAGCTGACATGTTTTCATGAGGTGATAGTACACAGTCTATAACATTTGAATCCATCATTTCAAAGAAGGACAACACATTCCATCCTTCTTCTCTTTCAGAATACAAATTTATTTCTATCTCCATTCATATGCGTTGAGAAACCGCTATCAACATACCACACATCTTTGTTCTTTTGAGCCTTGAAAGCGAGAGCACAATTTTCATTCTTCTTCTTCTTCCATGTTCACTGCCTGGTGGTTTCAAGACTCTTTTATGATCTCAAGTCCTGAGGTCTTTGGCTATGTGCATTCAAAGTTTTGACATTTGTAACATTCAATATTATTTTTAAATGTTCAAATTGCTCATATCAGTTTGGTTCGTGGAGGTCTGGGTAAATCTGATGCATCTCTGGAATTAGGCCTGCTTCCTAGTGAATACAAAGATTCTGTTTTGAGGATCAAATTTTTGTCACATGACTAAGAAATTCACAAAAATATGTTAGTAATTTGATGAAATTATCATTTAGGAATTGTCTTCCAAGGATGTTCTTGGCAAATTCAACCACGAAGCCTTACAGGTCAAATCATAGGCTCATTGTATCTTTGGGTCCCTTCTTTGTAACCGATTCCAGGTTTGTCATTGTAAGATCATTGATTTTTGATGAGTTCTTCCAATGCCCTTGAGCTGTTGGCATAGTTTTGGATGGTTTTTCCTTTCTTCACTTCCTCACGCAATGAGACTACTTCGGCTTCTAATTCTTCGCTTTCTTGGTTTCTTTCTTCCAACTTTTTTTGAAGTGACTCTTCAATGCATTTGTGTTCTTCAACTTCAATTTTGAGACCTTGAACTTGTTCTTCAAGAGTATTGGAACAGATCTTCTCTGCCTTGAGATATTTTATAAGCTTGATTGCTTCCTCATAAAATTCTTCTATGGTCCATCCTTCTTCTTCATTATTTGATACCTTTTGTTTATTGGGCTTGGCTACAAACAACATTTCCTTTGTCTGGCTTTTCTTCACCAGCCATTACCTTCTAATTTGATGATGTTTCATCTTCTTTTAGAAAGTTCCTTTGAACTGGTTGCTGAATTTCTTGTTAGCCTTTTCTCTCTTGAGCTCTTTATTACTTCGTTTTGGAGAATGGCCGCAAAATGCCCAACTCCAGCCATAAAATTGGAACAACAATGTGTTTTTACTCTTTAATTGTCCTTTACTACCTTTTAGTTTTCTAGAAGTGTTATTCTTCATTCTAGGGCCATTGACTTTCATCATCTCCTTTTCTGCGCTGGTGTGCATGTCTTTTCAATTATTGTTTATCTCTTATCGTTTTCTTGGATGCAACGAACGGCACGGATGCTATACCCTCTTCTTCATCAAGTCTCATTTCATATGTTATGAGAACTCCATGTAATTCCTCTTTGCTGAGTTTGTCCAGATTTGCACTGTATTCTAAGACCGATACCTTTGGGTTGAATTTCCCTGGTAACATTCTAAGAATCTTCCGTATAAAAGTCTTCTCGTCAACTGGATCTCCCAATCCTTCCAGAGTATTGGTTATTTCATTAACGTATTGGAAGTATGCAGCAATGTTGCAATCTTTCATTCTGAGTTGCTCAAATTTTGCTCTATAGATTTGAAGCTTTGCTTCTTTGACATTTGAGTCACCTGCATATATATTCTCAAGCTTGTCCCATACATTTTTGGCAGTTTTAAAACCCAACACCTTATGATAAGCAGATTCAATAAGTCCACTGATAATAATATTCTTTGCTTTTGCATCATTTACCAAATTCTTCTTACCTTGTTCATCCGCAGTTGATGTAAATCCATTTTGAAAAGTGTCCCATACTTCGTAACCTTGCACCAAGAGATAGACCTCCATTCTTCCTTTCCAGAGTGCATAATTATTTTCATTGAATAGAGGTATACCATTCTTGGTATGCTCCATGACCTCCTTCCAGCTGTTAAACTGCTATTGAAGGAACCAAGCTTTGAAACCAATTGTTGGAAATATTGAGAGGGGGCAGAATTGAATATTTCAGAGCATTGTTAACCAATTATTATCCATGTTGTGCAACAGATAGCAGAATAAGAGGAACACAATGCAATGTTTTAAGGTGGAAACCCACTTCTGGACAAAATCACTTCAATGCTTTTCTTAATAATTTTAATATTCAACTCATGAATTGAAAATAAATGTCTAAAACTTCCTAGAATTCAGAAAACATTCTTCTCCACTTCTCCTCACAGACACGTCTAACGCCCAAGATTTCTTAGGCCAACCCTAACGTATGCCCCAACACCCAATGAGCTACAACTCACCCTAGCACCACCCTACCACCCTATAGAAGAATAAAGAAGAATGAACTCCCGTACCAGGGAAAATGGTCCACTTTACAATGATATAGAATGATGTAGAAGAAGAAGATATACTAGACCATAACCCCAACTTTGACACAACCACCTAATGGTGATCCTAGACCTCCCAACACTGCCTCTTCAACCCTTGGCAGATAGATACTAGTACAATTTGTACAATAATGTATTTACAATGACTAAGTACAATGATACCTTTACAATGATTGTATGCAGTGCCGCCCACTTGAAGACTTCATATGATGAACTTCTTGCTGTTGTTATGCACCTTGGTTGCTGCTCTTGTCATGCTACCCTCTCGTGGCACTCGTTTGCTTTCACACTGAAAAATTCAACCTTGTGTCCCTGCTCAACATTAGATTCAGTCCTCTTCTGCCTTCTTCTTCAGGAGTCTGGCCTTATTGAAACCCATGTCTCTCATATTCAGATCCCCTAATATCTGACTAGTCTTATATAGTCCAGAGTCATCTTTCCAGTCGCCACAGTCTAAACCATCCTGATTCTTCCAAAGTCGAGCCATAAACCAACTTCCCTCACGACCCAATTATGGGCTGCTTCAGGCGAGAAAGTACTTGTATGGCAGTTACTTGTCAATGCTTTTCCATTATGCTCAAAATTGTTAGAATAAATGCTAAAGACATGCTTCCACTGCCACTTTTATGGAATTCCACTAGTGTCCTGAGAGTTATGACGAATTTACCAAGGTCACTTCTTTGAGATGAATTTCAGGAGCCTGCATAAACCCTGACTTCCACAGATCATATCTCCAAAAATATTGCGCACCTTGATCTGAAATTTTTACAGCAGCTTCTTCAGGATTTCAGCTTTGCCTCATAAACATTTCAGCTTCTGAACCTTCGTAGAAAAAAAGTTAGAGTGAAAATTCCATGATGACCTGTTTTAGATGGCGAAATCCCTTGCATAAGGAGGAAATGAGGATCACAATTTATATAAATGCTTAGGTTGAGAGGGGCTTCAACAAGTGAACGTGGGAGGGATTTTAGAAGCTTAAAAAATATTAATTATGACTTTTCAATGACCCATGCCACAACCCTATGGGGTTTTAGCCCACTAACTGGGGGTATAAACTTCAAACATGAATATCTCTCAAACCGTGAAGAATTACATGGCGTGCCATATATCAACGGAAACATATCGACAAATAGAAACCATAAAAAGCATTATTGACCCATATTATATTAATTTTGTAGGTCAAAATTCCCATGCAATATTGGGTTAGCCCCTGGTGCTGCTTGGGTTGACATCAGTGACAATTGCTGATCAACAACTTACCTGGTCAAACCTCACTATAAGAGGGTGTATTGGGTTGGGGATTTGTAGGCTTTGCATGTGTGCAGAAGAGGAAAATGCACACATCTTTTATAAATGTTAATTTGCAAGAAAGGCTTGGGAAATTTTGTTCGACAATCTAAACCTGCAACATAAGATATTTTTGTTGGCACAAGATTGTGTCACCTAGTGCTATGAAAGGGACACACATCTCAGAGACATCCCTTTATTTTTTCACTGGCTCTTATGGTGTGGTCGCAACAAATGGATATTCAAAGAACAATCATGCACAATCAGTGAGGTGGCAGTTCAGGTATTATAGGATTGGGGTGGACTTGAATGTATTAACAGATATCCCCGAGACCTTTCACATAGACTCAGACCATTTAACACCCACTATCCAGCGGGCTTCTTTGATGGGGCGACTTAGAACAACAGGTGCGGATGCGACACATGGTTGATGATAAATCCTCAGTGCCACTATAAAATTCATTGGTATGGGGGTCAGGGAACAAATACCAAGGCTAAACTCCTGGCACTGTGGGGACTCCTCTGGTTCACCAAGCAGTTGTACATTGACACGATATGGGTCTTTGGAGACTCAAAGGTGTTAATTGATTTCATAAACAATCAAAATACTTTTTCACCCAGTCATTTGACATCATGGATGGACAAGATTAAAGAGCTCCGAAGGACTTTCTCCAACATAACCTTCAACCATATTTATCGGGAAAAAAATGACACTGCTGACAAGCTTTTTAAGTGGGGTTTGCAGGGGACATTTGGTGTAATGCATTATGAGCTTATGGATGCCAATGGAAGAGGGGATAATGGCACAGTGAAATCCCTTTTATTTGGAGGGGAGTTGAGATTTTTTGTCGATGGAAGCGGAAAAAGGTGGGTTATGTGAATGTTTTTGCTGCTGGAATCTACGACAGTCTTAGAGGGGCAATTGAACCAATGCATGGAGTCCTGTTGCATATTATATATTGTTCATTTTTGGCTATTTTATGTTAACATCTTCTTTAGTATGGTTGTGTCTTCATGACAAATTTTTGTTTGCTTTTTGGGTAGATCATATGATCCATTGATGGTATGGTTACTGACATTGACTGCAAGAACAATTCTGGATTGAATTTTGCAAATGTACTGGTACATTATATATACCAAACAGTTTTTTTCCTCTGAAAAAAAAAGTTTTAGCTTGTAGTCTAATTAATTATCAAACTTTTTTCTTTTCTTTTCTAGTTTTTTGGGTAAATTTTGCTTGGAGGCATTTTAGTTTTTAGGTTTCAATTGTTTTATTTTCACAATTCAAATGTTCTCATCTTTTAGATGAAAATCACATCAAACATCTTACCAAAATGACTAAAATCACCATATAGGAAAATTTAGATATTAATATATTATATATTTACTTATATATTTTAAATAACTACATTAAACATCTTACCAAAATTACCAAAATCACCCTATAGGAAAAAAAAAACATCCGCTCCACAGTTATTTTATCATGAGAAATTGATAGCTTCAAATCTAAAATTAAATTTTAGGAAAATAAATCTATTTCCCCACAAAAAAGTACACTTATTATTTATCAAATATGTTGATTTTTTCATACTTCCAAGAGATGGATAGAAAATATGCACTTCTAATTAATCAAATATGATATTTTTTTCATTCTTCCAAAATAAGAGATGTATGGACTGGGATCTAAATTTAAATTCAAGAAAAAATCTATTTTTGCCGCAAAAGTTTCCTTTACTTCTCAAATCAATGGAAATAGACTATTAGTTAGCGAAAAATCGAGAGGATTCATCGACATAAAGACTTAGTGGATTGAGGAAAGCCCGACTCTGACCTCCAGTCAGGTCTAACCATAATTGGGAGCTGGCGTATTTGGTGTGGGACATCGTAATCCTGACCTTTGACCTTGTTTCAAGCCCCAACCTCTTCTTGGTTTCATTGGGTTGCCCGCTGGGTGGCTCATAACATTGACCTCCATTAGAGTTTCTTGAAGAAATCTCTGGATTATCCACAATGTTATAAAACAATGGTTGACGTTTCGAATCCCAATGGGGATCCATCTTCAGGACAAGATGTTTCTTATTTAATTTTATGTATTTTTGGGAAAAATCTCCTGCATGAGGATGACAACTCCAATTACCAAAATATTATTCATGCATCGACAATAAATTTTTATGAGTACATCAACTAATTAAGTTATCATTGTAGATTTACAACAATTACATTATAATATGTTAACTCTTTATTCATAAATTAATACTTTCATTAGCTCTTGATGACAAGTGACTTTGGATAACAAGTGTTTTTTTTTTTTTTTTCCAGAAGTTCGTAGATTTTTTATAAATGATATAGTACTGTGTTTCCATAAATGTTTCCATATACACACACACACACACACACACACACACACACACACACACACACACACACATACACACACACACACACATATATATATATCAATTTTATTTTCTTATCCAATATAAAACTATTTATATATACAAATGACAAACACTTCAAATATGTTTGTGGAAAATTATCATGCATTAGAAATGAAAATACGATATAAAAACGAAAATTCAAACATAAATTCTAATCATCTTAATTATATTATTATTAATACAATTTATAATATTTAAAGAGAAACATGCAATATTGTTTCTACTCATAAATGTCTAAGAATATTATTTTAAAATCAAATTGCAAGGTCCATACCTTGTCAAAATCTAGCAATATATTCTTCAATAAATTCGATTGTGGGAGTGTTTGAATCCTTCGAAATGTACTTTAATTTTATCATGGTGTGTATTAATGTTCATTTTGATTATGTTAGCGTAGGTAGATAACTATCCCATACAGACATGGCAACATATTACATTGCATGTTAAGTTGGTGTGTGCTTGTTTATTTATCAAATTGTATATTTGTTCATTTATGAAATTGTGCATTTTATTACTTAATTAAGTTGTATACATATCATTTGATTAAGTAATATATAAGCTATTTCATAATGTGTAAATTAGTTCTTTCGTGTAGCATTTACAATTTGTTCAAGAAAGGCGTAAAGGGTGGGAGTTATTTAAGAAAGATAAAAAATATGTTATATATTTACAATATATGGAGGGATATTTCCAAATGCATTCACTCTTGTGAGTTGGGGATTTTGAAACTGTGAATATTAGGGAAATTGTAGAAACATTGACAATAAAAAGGTTACTTAAAGCCATGTTCTCATGGTCATGACACTATTCAAAACGAAACAAAAGGAGATTGAAAAAGGGAAAACTTGTGGTTAAAAAAAAGGAAAAGTGAGAACATGAATGACCATACTAACAAAACTGAGGCAATGCTCTCTAATATAAACATTAATGAATAAAACTCAATATATATTATCCTTGAACCTTGATGAACATGTCAAATGATACCTTGATTGCCTCTCTTTTTTTGTCAATTGTAAGAGGACTTGGTAGTAGAATCAACAACTTTGTTCACCCAATCATCAACATCCTCTCCAACGGGGTGAACTATAATTAACTCCTTTACTTTTAATGCAAGCACTTTTTCCTCAAGTCCATATAGGGTACCAAACTAAGCTTTACTACATGAGATCTTCTCCATGTTTCCACCACAAATGCTATCACCTAACTCTTAAAATAATGATTTCAAGACAATGAGTAAGGATTTTAAATTCTACAACCATTAACATCTTGGAGAAGAAACAATATGACAACAACAATACTTTTGACCATTTTTTAGACAAATTACATTTAACCAAAACTAATTATATCATAGCAATACAAAGTAAATTAGTAACTAAATTAAACTAAGCCGTAAGAACGCTATCTATACAACCTTATTTAACTTAAATTAAAATCAAACTAACAAAAACACTATAACACCATATTGCTGACTTCATTATAATTAAAATTTACATAACCTTTTAATATCATCAAATCAATCTAACTATAAAAAAAAAACAATATATTTATTATTAAAAATATAAGTTTAAGTATACTTTTCCTATAACCATGATAAAAAATACTCGAAACACAAAATCCATTTCATCCATCAATTATAAAACATATTTTGTATTTTATAATAATTTTACTTTTCACCCATATATATTTGATTTGTCGAATTTAATTACTTGTTAAATCAAACATATAAAATAGTAATTTTATTGTTATGACTTGTCACAAAAGAAACTAAATCAACAACATTAGAAATATGGTAAGGTTTTTCTTCTATCAAAATGATAACATCCCTCCAATTTTACTCAATATAACTCATTACTTTCAATCCTCAATTTTGGTTTAGCCTGCCTTAAGTAACATTATAACAATCTCTTCCATTTTTGCTTCTATCCAACTTGGCTCAATCATCTCCTATTGCATGAATGTTTTTATTTTTATTTTTTTAAATACTAAAGCTTTGTCATGTCACGTATTCAGCATGAATCCCTCGTAATCTAAGGATGAGGGTCCTTGTCATTTATATTTTTCTTCTTTCTCATTACATCTTGACAATCCCCTTGTCACACTTACCACATACCATAGTAAACCACCTATTTATCACTAGGTTTGTACATCATATACACTCATATATGTGTAACATTTGGTCTTGAATGACCAAATCCATGCATAAAGTTTGTTTTCATATATAACCTTTATGTTAAGTCTCTACGTTCAAATATGTTTAATGATGTGAGATGAATGTTATTAATCTTGCGACCCTCGTGGACTACACAGGGAGGTTAGATGGTGAGTTGTCAATGTGAAAATAGTTTACGTGGAAAGGGGTCCATGAGGTTTGACAAAGCCCTAGCCAACTGTCATACTTGAACGGTGATGCTTGTTTCAATCGATGGTGGGGATGGTATTTGCACCGTATTGAGCTCATTTGGATTTTGCACAGGTTGAGAGCCGAGCTCTATAACCACTTAGCTTTTGGGTAAGGAACATGGCTTTTCTTTCTTCCTTCGAAGGTTTTTCTACCGAGGTTTTTGATGAGAACAAGGATTTCCTTCCTACTGGAATAGAATTGATATGCGAGGTATTAGAATTCAACCTTCTCGTTCCTTTCACTCACTTCTATTTGCTATAGCATACACATTCTGCATAAATGGGTACATTGTCGTAGATTACATCTTCTAAGTTCTTGGTGATATATTGTAGGTTAATTGTGGTTCCATTTGAGGGTTTCGATGTGTTGTCCTCCCTTTTTCAATAATTTCATGACAGCGCTACCCATCCTTCATGGCATTCCTCTCATGTAACCTTTTCTTTCCAAAAATTTCAATCCAAGATTAATACCTAACTTGAATTTCTTCCTAGTAGGGTTTTCTTTGTAGGTATATGTGTTTATAATATTGATATTATTTTTCCATTACTTTTAGGAAAATGACTAGAGGTTTACATATATCTACTTTGAGGTGAGACTCTAATTACCACAAGATCCTCCATAATGTTTTTTGAAAAATAATTTAACTAATTTCAAGCTCGACTATGCGTATTTCCTTCTTGTGTCCACAGCTTAGACTACAACTAGCCTATTGTTTTTCTCGCGGCATTATTTTGAGGTCAAAATTCATGTAAAGGTTTCTTATACAAGATTTGGTCTTCAAGTACTTATTCATTGCAATCATTTTACAGGAGTTTCAACGTTGAATTTAGCTTCTGCATGTTGTCAGCCACATGGAAATTTGCTATTGTTAGAGTGTGAAAAAAAACCCTTATCTAGTCAGGGTTTTCCAATGATAATTCTGGTGTAATTTTTTAAGGGTTTATTAAATATTAAGGCGAAAGGTGAAACACCAAATTAGAGCCATGTATATTTATTTTTAAATTAAGTGTTTTTTACCCTCTCATTGTTATGGAGATTCTCACACTATGAAATATGGTTTCGACCGAATTTGCATCCTAACGATGTAATCTTTCTTTTTGCTAATGAAGGAAATTTATATAATTTATTTATTTTATTGTGCATGATATAGTAATTTCATCAAGAATTTATATTAATGTAAAATTTTATTCATTTTATGTTCTATCCATGCATGTCAGGGTATCCCTATAAGCTCTGTACACTTCATTCTCTACTTAATTATGCTTATGTATTTTCATGGACAATATAGTTATTGTTTATCATTAATTTCTTTCTAAAAATAGAAACACAAATTAAACCAACGACCTGATGAAATCATGCCATGGGAGTCTACTAAGGTTTTTTCTTAGGGCTGACAAAATTCCAGTCTTTTGGCCTATAACATGCTAAAATGGGTACAAATTTACTTTAATAACTTGTGATAGCCCTCTTATATAGATGTCTGCAATGAACTAAGTTTTACATGAGGACGAGGGTTATTGTGCATGTTAATATATATATACCAGTCAGGGTTCTTTAGGTTGTTATATAATTTCATTTTGTATCTATGCATACATAAATGTGTACTCTTCATATATGCAAAAAGAGAAACCTAACTTAAATATTGTTATGATCGCATATCCATGTATGAATTATGAGAGTTATACCTTAGTTTTTTTTCTTTTGAAAACACCAGCTAGGCTAGAAGCCTCGGCGGAATCCTGTAATGGGGGACCACCTAAGGTTTCCTTAGGCCCTATTAATTTTAGTGCCATGGACCGCATGACTTTTTTCCAGTCAACATGGTTCTCCTCCTTGTCTTTGGCCTAATACATACTATCTGGGGCAACACACTTCACTACTGATAATTGGTTCCTTTACTTTTATAATATTTCTCCTTTCTTGTATTCTAGTGATTTCTACTCTGGAAAATTAATTATGCTCTTTCTTTCACATTCAATTGAATAGTGAATACCAAGATTAGCATTTAGTTAGAGTTTCTCTTACTCAATGTTTCCAACAAATGGAAATTCTTACTTAACACCTGTAACCTTTAGCTTTCCTACAACAGGAAAAAATACAAATACACATACATCCATTTATATATTACTCATATAATTTTAATATTATCCATTATTTTTCCAGAAAATACCCATAACACTTAAGATCATAACGTATTCGATTCCATACCTTCATAATCCATAAAAACCATAATAACACAATTAAAATAGATTTATCTAGACAATCATATACTTATCTAAGGTTTCCTATAAATAAATTAAAGCTTGCCATGTTCCTCCCAATCATGAACTGCGTTTCTCAAAAGTTTCCCCCGAGCTCCAACCACTTCCCGCCAAGAAAACAACCTAGGATCTTTTCTTCAATTTCACCTCCTTAACCCTTTAGCAACACCCTGCTAGTTTATGGGTTTAGGTCCAATCTCTCTCTCCCATTGCCCTTTTCTTTAAAATTGACCGCCTTTATCTCCCACAGTTTTCTTTACAAAACTTCCACCCATGACATTTATCTCCAGTCATGAAATATTTGGTGGTATGCTTAAGCCAAGAGTTCAACTCAATGGAAAAACAAACTATTTTCTTCTTTTTTTGCCGCCCCTTCTTGGGAATAATTGATTCCAATTTTTTTCTTGGCAGTTGGGAGTCTAATATCACATGTGATATCCTTTAATATATTTTCAAGAATAATAATAATAATATAGAACATCATTCAGAAAAATACGTATTTACATTGTCATAACATATTCCTTGCACCACTTTAATTTTCCGCTACATATCCAATGTAAAAATCATAAAAATATATTTACCATGGGGTATCACATCTCCCCTCCCCTTAAAATGGAACATCATCCTCGGTGTTTTCATGCTTCCATTTTCCTTGGAAAAATGTAGGAAAATATTCTTTCATTCCATATTCCATCTCCCAGGTGGCCTCCTCAGGTCCAAAGTGCTTCAACTGCACTTTAACCTGGGTGATGGCTTGATTCTGAAGTGTAATTTCCCTCTGGTCCAAATTTTGTAGAGGCTCGACTTGGAACTCGCCTTCTAGTTCGACGTGTACAAAATTCCAATCAATCATATGAGCCAAATCATGAATATACTTTTTCAAAAGAGATACATGAAATACATTATGCACCGTAATGTGAGCTGGTAGTGTTAGCTAGTAGGACATTATCCCTACCTTGACTAGTGTCTCAAATGACCCACAAAATCGAGGGGCTAGTTTAGAACAGTTCCCCATTTTTAAGGAGCTCTTTTTCGGTCGTACTTTATATATAAATGTCCATCCACTTAAAAATATTTTATGTGTCCTTTTTAAGTCTACATAGCTTTTATGTCTGTCTTGTGTTACTTTTAGGTTATGTTTGATATTTTTTACCATCTACTCCATTTCCCATAATAGATATGGCCCTAACATAAGCATTTCTACAGGCCGAATCCAACTTATGGGAATATGGCACTTCCTTCCATACATAACCTCAAAAGGACTCATATTGAGTGATGCTCGGTAACTATAGTTATAGACAAACTCCACTAAATGAAAATAGTCCTCCCATTTCGTGGGTTGGTTCATTACGTACATGCATAGCATGTCTTCAAGGACCCAGTTAACTATTTTTGTTTTTCTAACTATTTGTGGATGGTACGCATTGCTAAAATTACATGTGTACCCATTCCAGTAAACAATGTCTTCCAAAAGTTAGAAGTGAATCTTGTGTCATTGTATAATATAACAACCTTTGGTATTCTGTGTAGTATGAAAATTTATTTCATGAAGACCTCTGCCACCTGTGAAACTCTATAAGTAGATTGAACTGGTATGAAATTAGAATCCTTAGACAACTTGTCTACCACCACCATAATAGAATCATGTTGTCTTTGAGTCTTGGGTAACCCAATAATAAAGTATAATGAAATCACCTCCCATTTCCATTCTAGTACATGCAGGGGGTTTAGTAATTATGTTGGGTGTTGATCTTCCACTTTTACCTTCTAACATTCTTGGCATTTTTCCAGGTATTCAGCTACCTCCCTTTTCATTCGAAGCTAGAATAATTCATGTTTAAGAGCGGTGATAATTTTTGATAACCTAGGTGAGTTGAGAAGGGTCTTTTGTGGTGTTCATATAATATCAATCATTTAATTTTGGACATATCTAGAACATAAAGTCTATTTTTTAATGTTAATAACCCACTTTCATTAACTAAATAATCTAGCTATTTTATTTGGTCAATTTTAATTTTTAGATTTTCACAAATTTGAGTATAACTCTTATCTTCAGATGCTACCATTTTAATCTGTTCAATGAAATTTGTTTTAGCATTAATAATTGTTACTTCAATTTTTTTTTTTAGACTTAGACTTAGTGTCCTTCCACCTTGGTTTATTTTCATTTTATATGCTTAATTTCGAAGTCATATTCACTCAAGAAGGCCATCCATCTATCTTGCCTGACATTCATGTCAGGTTGGCTGAAAAACTATTTTAAACTCGCATGATCAATAATTAAGGTAAACTTCTTACCAATTAAGTAGTGTCCCCACATCTTAAGTGTCTGAATGACTACATCTAGCTCAATTTCATAAACTTCATAGCTTCTTTCATGATCCTATAGTTTGTTGGATTCATAAACCACCACATGATATTCTTGCATGAGCATACCCCCCTAAACCTTCCAAACAAGCGTCAGTACATACAAAAAAATACTTATCGGAGTTTTTTTATTTTTAGGATAGGTGCAACAATAACTAAATGTTTTAACTGCTCAAACTTTCTTGACATTTTTTAGTCCACTCAAATTTTACCTCTTTCTTCTGCAAGCAAGTTATGGGATAAACTAAATTAGAAAATCCCTCTCTGAATCTACGATAGTATACTATGATACCCATGAAATATCTCACGTCTGCTTATATCTTTGGGAATTGGAAAGTTAAGAATGACCTTTACCTTTTTGGGATCCACTTCTATCTCATCTGTAGATATCACATGTCATGTATATTGTATATTGTCTTGATAAAATTTTCATTTGATGAACTTAGTGTATAGTTGATGTTCACGTAAAGTTTCCAACACTATTTCTAAATGTTGTTTGTGCTCCTACGGTGTCTTTGAATAAATCAATATATCATTTATAAATATTAATACAAACTTGTCTAAGAAATTACTAAAGACGCTATTCATCAAACACATGAAGGTAGAAAGTGCATTTGTAAGTTCGAAATGAAGCACTCTAAACTCATAGAGTTTGTATCGGGTTCATAAAACTATTTTTGGAATTTCCTCTTCTTTAATCCTCAGCCAATGATAACCAAATATGAGATATATTTTAGAAAACACAATCGACCCCCTTATTTAGTCAAATAAATCATCAATTCTAAGCAGGGGATACTTATTTTTAATTCTAAATTTATTCAATTGTCAATAACCAATACATATACTGAATATTCCAGCTTTTTTCTTGATAAATAGGACCGATGCACCCCACGATTAAACACTAGTTCTAATGTACCCTTTGATTAATAATTCCTATAATTGCATTTTTAACACCTTCAATTCTGGTACACTCATCCGGTAAGGTGCTTTTGATATCAATGTTGCTCTTGGTTTTAGCTCTATAGAAACATATCTCTCTCTTAGGTGGTAAACCATAAGTCTCATGTGGTAAACCATAAGTCTCATCAAGAAATAGATCGTGATAGTCTTAGATAACTTCTAATTCATTCAAGGATTTAGTTGGCTTATCTTGTGAGTGGTCTTCTACTTGAATGAAAAACAACTCACATCATTTCCTCGCAACCCTCTTTAATTGTAGAGAAAATATTTGGAGCACATAAATGGGCCTGGGTATGTCTTTTATAACTTTTTTTTCCATTTTCTAAAGTGCAGGTAATAGTTTTATCTAGGCAATTAACAATTTCCCTATGCCCCTCCAACCAGTCCATCCCAACCAAAACGTCATATGAACCCGGTGGAATAATGTTCAAATTAACAGTGGTTTGATTCTCATTTAACATAATTGGGCATGTCTTCACCCAATTAGTAATTTCTTTTGTGCTAGTAGCTAACTGGACCAACCATGAATTTTTGTATTTTTCAGACTTTAATTTACATTTTTCTACAATCTAAGGATTGATATAACTCAAAATGGCACAAGGGTCTATCAAAACATAAACAAGTTGGTTACAAATTGTACCTTATATATCCACCATGGTGGATTGATGATCTTTCTAATGCTCTTCGAAGATTGCATTGATACACATAATATTTTTGGCCACATCTTTAACAATAGAGTCCTCTTAAATATTTCTGTAGGTTTTGTGCATATTTTTTTTATTTTAGGGGCAATTTCACAAAACATGGGGTTCTCCATAGCCCCAACATTTTAGGGGTTCTTTATATTTCCTATTAAATATTTTTTTATTGAATTTTATCTGTTTGGATCTGGTCTTAGTCTACATCTGAGTCCTTTGGGTATGATTACTGTTTTTATTGAAATTATGATTATTATTTCCCTTACGAAATTTCTTAAACAGTCTAGGATTTCCTCCTTTTATACCTTGGGCAAATATATCCTTCTTCTTACTAAGGCATGATTTAAGGTTTTCATTCCCCTGTTTGGCCTACTGACAGAATAATCTTGCCTTTCTAATGACCTCATTCATTATTTTTGGATTATCATACTTGATTTGTTCCTTAAAAGAGAGAGGGAGAGAATTTATAAAGCGCTGCACTTTAGCTTTTTCTTCTCCTATATATGGTACATACCTCAAAACATGAGTAATTTTTGTCACTAACTCATCCCTTTACATTTGACCATGTTTCAAATTGTGAAATTCCTTGTCC
Organism: Pinus albicaulis; assembly: GCA_034641835.2. Classification (NCBI taxonomy): domain Eukaryota; kingdom Viridiplantae; phylum Streptophyta; class Pinopsida; order Pinales; family Pinaceae; genus Pinus; species Pinus albicaulis. The sequence goes on along the minus strand of CM076569.1, from coordinate 843,018,425 downwards.
TCATCATCAAAATCTCGCTCAGTTAAGTATTTTTCTTTAAAAAATTGATGAAATTATTCCCAATTAACATCCTTATTTTCTAAATTATGCACTATTTTGACTTATTCCCGTCACGGGGAAGCTTTTACCTATAACTAATAGGTAGCTAATTTAGATTTTAATTCAATAGAATAGTCATAAACTTGAAAATACCTATTGATATTAAGTTGCCACATTTGAAATACTACTCCAGATTCCCCATCATAGGTTGGGGGTCTGATATTTTTGAACTCTCCTTGTAGTTCCATTTTTTGCTTCTTTCCAGGCTTCAAATTAAATGTTGGTAAATTGTGTTCTTCCTCCCACTCAAATATTGATTCTTTACATTCATCCACCTCCCCATAGGTCTTCCTCTTGGATGTATCTCCTCTGTTTTATTCCGGCTTACTATTTCCACAGTCTTGGGACTGAATTTTTTTGTCAAATTTTTAATAAACTACTTTTATTCTTCCCTAAATTTCAACAACTAATCATGTTCGACATGGATTTTCATTAGCTTTTTCCTTAGATCTCTCACCATATTCAACAATTAAATGGTGGGGAATTACACTTGTTTACCTAGATGTACCCATAGTCTATATTCACCTATGTGAGTGTCTCCTTGTGGTTCTTCCATCCTTTATTTCTTCTTCTTACCCTTGTTCTTCTTCTATGTAAAACAAGCATTCATTTTGTTAACAAAATGATGGTCGGCTCAAAGGCCTTAGTGTTGAAACCTGTCTTTCTCTAATACCATATCTAACATCCCTTCAATTTTAATAAGTATGTAAGAATTACCATACATTAAACATTTTTTTTACAGTATATTCATTGTAGCCATATCAATAGTGTGATCTTCTAATTTTATATGCAGAGGGAAAGTAAATCATTGATTTCCATCCTCAATTTTGGTTTATCTTGCATTAAGTAACATTATAATGATCTTTGACATTTTGCTTCTTTCCAACTTGACTCAATCATCTCCTAAGGCACAAATATCTCCTCTCTTTTTTTAATACTAAAGTTTTTTCATGTCATTTATTCAACATGAATCACGTCATAATCTAAGGATGAGGATCCTTGTCATTTATATATTTCTTCTTTCTTATTACATGTTGAAAATCCCCCTGTCACACTTATCATATACCATTGTAAACTACATATATATATCGCTAGGTTGGTACATCATATACACTCTTATATGTGTAAATGTTGGTCTTGAATGACCAAGTGAGCACATAAAATTTATTTGCAGACATAACTTTTGTGTTATGTCTTTGCTTCAAAATATGTTTAATGTTGTGAGATGAAAATTTTGGATCTCGTGACCCTCGTGGAATTGGACTACAAATGGAGGTTAGCTAAAGAGTTGTCCATGTGAAAAGAGTTTATGTGGAAAGGGATTCATGAGATCTGGAAAATCCCTATCCAAGTGTCATACTTGAACGATGATGATTTACTTGTTTTGATCGACGATAGGGATTGTATTTGAACCATTAGGGTAACTACCTACCCACAGGCCCCCGTTGCATTGAGCTCATTATGATTTTACATAGGTTGAAAGTCAAGCTTTGCAACCACGTGGATTTTGGGTAAGGAACAAGGTTTTTCTTTTTTCCTTTAAATGTTTTTCCACCAAGGTTTGATTATCATGTTGACCTTTGATGAGAACGAGGATTGCCTTCCTTCCGAAACAAAATTGGTACACCGAGTCTAAAACTTCAACCTTCTCATTCCTTTCAGTCACTTAGATTTGCTATAACATACACATTCTTCATATTTGGGTACGTTATTGTAGATTACGTCTTCTAACTTCATGGTTGGTGATATATTACAGGTTAACCGTGGTTCCCTCTGAGGGTTTCAAGATAGTGTCCACCCTTTGCCAATAATTTCATGACAGTACTACCCATCATTCATAGGGTTCCTCTCAGATAACATTTTCCTTTGATAAATTTCAATCTGATATTAAACCCTAACTCAAATTTCTTCCTAGTAGGGTGTTCTTTGTATGTATATATGTTTATAATACTAATATTATTTTTCCATTACAATAGGGAAAAGGACTAGAGGTTTACATCTCTATTCTTTGAGGTGAGACTCTAATTACCACAAAATCCTCCACATTGTTCTTTGAAAAATAATTTTAGTAATTTCAAGTCTGACTAAGGGGTTTTCTTTCTTGTGTCCACAGGTTAGTCTACGACCAACCTGGGGTTTGTCCCGCGACATTAATTTGAGGTCAAATTTCATGCAAAATTTTCTTATCCAAGATTCATCCTTCAGGTACTTATTCACTAATACCCTTTTACAAGAGATTTGTTTCTGACTTTGACTTCCATTTGTTGTCAGCCACATGGAAATTTGTTATTGCTAGGGTGTGAAGAAAAACCCTTACCTAGCTAGGTTTTCCAATGATAATTCTGGTGTAATATTTTAAGGGCTTATTAAAGATTAGGAACGAAGGCCAGACACCAAATTAGATCAATGTATATTGAATTTTAAATTAAGGGTTTTTTACCCTCTCTATGTTATTGAGACTCTCACACTATGAGATATGGTTTTGGCCGACTTGCAGCCTAATGATGTAATATTTCCTTTTGCACATGAAGGAAATTTAAATAATTCATTTCTTTTATTGTGCATGATATAGTAATTACATCAAGAAGTTACAATACTGTAAAATTTTGTTCCTTTTTTGTTCTATGCATGCATGTCGTGGTATCCATGTAAGCTCTATACACTTCATTTTCATTTAATTATGCTTATGCATTTGCATGAATAATATTGCTATTTTTTATCACTAATTTCTTTCTAAAAGGAGAAATGTAAATTGGGCCAGAGGCCTAGTGAACTCTTATCATGGGAGTCTACTAAGGTTCTTTCTTAGGCCCTATTATTACCTTGCCCAAGACTTCTTGTCTTGTGGCCAATCGATAAAATTCTAGTCATTTGGCCTATAGCATGCTAACCTGGGCATAAATTTACTTTAGTAACTTGCAATAGTCCTCTTCTACAGAAGTTTGCAATGAACTAAGTTTTACATGAGGATGAGGGTTATTGTGCATGATAAGATATATATACCCAATCAAGGTTCTTTAGCTTGTTATATAATTTCCTTTTGTATCTATGCATACATACATATGTATTCTTTGTAAATGAAAAAAGTGCAACCTAACTTAAATAATGTCATGATCACACATCCATGTATGAATTATGAGAGATATCTTTTAGATTCTTTTCTTTTGAAAACACCATGTAGGCCAGAAGCCCTGGTGGAATCATGTCATGGGGGACCACCTAAGGTTTATTTAGGCACTATTAACTTTATTCCTATAGACTACATGATTTTTGGCCATTTGAAAGAGTTCTCTTCCTCGTCTTTGGCTTGAGACATACTAATCGAGAAGCACACTTCACTACTAATAACTGGTTCCTTTACTTTTATAATATTTCTCCTTTCCTGTATTCTAGTAATTTATAGTATGTTCAATCCTTCCTAATATTTCTTTCACATTCACTTGAATAGTGAATACCAGGATTAACCTTTAATCAAAGTTTCTCTTACCCAATATTTCTAGCAAATGGAAATGCTTACTCTACACTTGTAACCTTTAGTTTCATACAACACGAAACAATACAAATACACATACAACCATTTATATATTACTCATAGAACGTTAGTAGGATTATCCATTAATTTTCTAGAAAATACCCAAAATACTTAAGATCATAAAATATTTGATTCCATGCATTCATAATCTTGAACAACCATAATAACACAATTAACATAGAGTTATCCCAACAATCGTATACTGATCTATGGTTTTCTAGAAATAAATTAAAGGCTTCCACGTTCCTCTCAATCATTAACTTCATTTCTCAATAGTTTCCCTCGAGCTCCAATATCTCCCTAACATGAAAAAAACTTAGGATCTCTTCTTGAGTTTCACCTCCTTAACCCTTTAGTAGCGTCCTACTAGTTTACGGGTTTAGGTCCAATATTTCTCTGCCACTGGCCTTTTCTTTGAAATTGTTTGCCTTTATCTCCTGCAATCCTCTTTACACAACTTCCACCCATGACATTTATCTCTTGTCATGAAATATTTGGTGGTCTCCTTAAGCCAACAATTCAACTCAATGAAAAAATGAGGATTTTCTTCTTTTGTTCCTTCCCCTTCTTGGGCATAAACGATTCCAATTGTTTTCTTGGCAGTTAAGATTCTAATCTCACATGTGATAGCCTTTAATATATTTTCAATAACAATAATAATACAAAACAATTTTTATTTTCATTAATCAAAATAAATATTTACATTGTCATAACATATTTCGTGTACCACTTGAATTTTTAGCCACATGTCCAATGTAAAAATCATAAAAATAAATTTACAAGGGAGTATCAAGCTATTCAAATAAACATCCTTGGTTATGCATGTTAGAGTACAGGCTATGATATGCGTTGTTGTGCTTATTACTAATGATTATTTCTGCATCATTTATGTAAGAATTCCTAATTCACTATCTAATCATGGTTAACCAACTAACTAGTATATCTATGGTGATTATGATTTGCTTGATTTATGTGGATGCAACCTTCTTATCCATTTGTAGGTTTTTTGATATGTCCTTGATTGGTGATCTAAAACCACTCAAGACTAATATGTGATTTCATAAGTTTAAGTTATCTTTATATATTTATAATTTTGGAAAACTCACTACCATAACCATGATGGTGGGTTATCTTATTAGTTCAATTTATATGATGTGTGTATGGAACAACTCTACCTTAAGAAGGTTTTTGAGATCTCTATATAATCACGGTGAATGCTTTGCTTTAAATGCCTTTATGGTCCTAATCTAACTTATGGGTCTATTTTTTTGTTGATATCCTCAATATTTACTAGGTTAATTACATGAATATGTATGGTTTCTTAATATGTTGTAGTTAACTTGTTACAATATGTGATTTCTATAATCTAACATGTTGTGAGTATCATGGATCATTAATTTGTTGAAGGCTATAGACTCCCTCTTGATAGAAGAAATTAATTAGGTATTATGTGATGCTCGAAGGATTCATCTACATTTATTTGATGTTTGTTTGAAGGTCAAGTGAGAATTCTATAGTTATGTGCATCCGTGTGATATTGTGATGTTCATAGTTTTAAAAAAGAAGCATGTGATGCGAAGTCCCTATGAAATATGTTTATTGGAACTATCTCTTCATTTTTTTCACTATATGATATATGGAATGTCAGGTAATGTCATTATATTTTTTTTTGGTCATGATGAAATCCCTAGGGGGGATAAATGTTTATATCTAGTTTTGATTCATGGAAATTCAATGCTTCGAGAAAGTCCCTGTCATAATGAAACCTTGGTTTAAAAACTAAAATTTTCCCTTCTGCAAGTTTGGAGTAGAACTGTGTTTTGCATCCGAGGCCAGATACCTTATTAGCTTCCTGGTTTTAGATTATATCTAGACATGCGAAGGAGCTATATATATAACTGACTAGCAGATGTATTGAAAGATTTGGACCTCTGACCAGCCATCCCAAATTTGAATGGAAATATATTTTGGATGAGTGTAGATTTATCCAAGGTAGGCCCCATTTGGGTGAATATCTGCACAAGGGTCGGATTTCCCTGTGGAGTGTAGAGTTATTTATGGTATGCCCCACTGTTGGCTTGAGGGGTCCTAACCCAGGTTCAGAGTAATCACGCAACCAAAAAAACCCTCTAACTACTTGCCCTGTTGGTAGTGATATGCTTGTGCAGACCAAAGTATCACCCAAAGAAGTATGGGGGGGGGGGGTGCTAGAACCAGGTTTCCGCACCCTGAGGGAGATTTTGATGTGGTAGATCTAATCAGACTTACTGCAGATAATATAACAGATTTGTGCACCTACAATCACTGGTAGCAAATCTAACCCTTTCACAGATTGTCACAGAATACTTCAATATATTTCGTGCACAGTATTTAATCGTACTTCATTCAGATCTATTTACCTAACATCGACTAATTCTCGCGCGTAGATGTGATTAACCAATTACCAAAGTAAATACGCAACAACAGAATATATTCAGATCGATAGAAAATAACAGATAATCTAAGACAATAAATCACATAAGAATCTGGGTTCGCCAAAAATTCCTTCTTTATTAAGATATTTGCAATTCAGTACAATATATCTTTCTGTGTACATAGCAGCAGAGTCCGCACACAGCTCAGGACTTAGGTCTCCGCACACACAACCAACAGGAGCCTTTCTACCGAGACCAAACCTAGACTAACAAAGACACATAATAAAAGTAATCCAAGATTGCATTCATTCATCCATGTTTATCATGTCTCTATCCTTGCTCGACTCTTACATATTTATATTATAAAAAACGTGCACATACCATGGTTAAAAACCATGGTTTGAGACTCATGGTTTTTCCCTTTAACCCTTTACAATAATTAAGGGACTTTGACCTGCCCCAAAGCCCCTTTGACGATCTGCGTGCAACGCCTACAACATAACTTAAACAAAATTATCCTAAAAAAAAACCTAAGGGGAGCGCTCCAACAGGTCCCCAACACAATCTTGTGACTTGTCTCGTGTCACTGCGAGGCAGTCGCCTTAATATTTGCCTTCAATGCTTCCAAAAATCTCTTGAGTGGCACGATGAATTCAATTCTTTGCACGGCAGCGCTCTGTGCTTCATCCACCAACTTGGCTGTTATTGGCCCCTCAACTACCAGGTTGATGCTACGCTGAGTCTGCTACATGATTTTAAGGGTGCTGCTGAGGTTCTGTGACAGATGTAGGGCTTCCCTGACCCAAGATTGTATCTGTGTTTCCAGTAGCTACTCGCGAAGGCATAGGTCCTCAATATTCGTTTGAATGGCCTTGCCTTCATGAATTCTAGCAATCCTCTGTGCTGTCACCAAGGTTAGCACCGCCATTCTAATATTTGTAAATTGCTTCTCTTTAATTTGGAGTTCATTCCTAAATTGCTGGACCATTGGGTCGTTTTGAACAGAAGTCCAAACACCCATGGCATTATCTAAAAGTGTACGACATTCTGCAACTGTTGCTGCAATGCTGTTAGTGGCTACCTTTACTTCAACTGCATGTTGTGCTCGAACCTCTGACGATGTCTCTGGTTGAAGATTCATTTGGAGCTCGATTATCTTCTCCTCAAATTTTGTGCGGATGGTCTAGATCTATGTGCGTGATGCTTTGAGTGTGATGACTAGGCTTTATAACTTTTCTGTTGGCGCAGCTGAGGCAAGGACAGTGAATTCTGGCAGGTTACCGCACAAGTGATCAATCATGGCTTCTAGCACAGTCTGTCGGTCCTCACCTGCTTGACGCGCCTCCTCTATATTATGTTGCTCCTTTTGTAGCATTGTTTCTTGCTGTTGAGATTCGATAGCCATTTGGAAGGCATGGGCCTCACCATACTGCAACTAATCCACAATCATGGTGTGTATAGCATGGAGTTTTTCTCCAGGTAGCATCGCCAGGTCGATGCTAACCTCTGCATAGGATTTCACATTAGCGCGCAAGGCAGGCGTCTCGACTGTAACGACAGGTCCCGGAACCCGAATTAGCCGATTGTCTAAGGGGGATGGAAGCACCGTGCTGATGGGTTGCATGCTCATTTGTCCAAGGTTGGATGCTAGCATGCTCACTTGTTGTAGGATCGCTTGCTTCACACTCTCTTGAGTTGCGCTCGATGTCATTTTCAACTCCTGAAGGCTCCATTATACACCCTTGAGGACTGATTTGTATTGCGCTTCCATATCAATCTAGAGGTCCTCAGTGGAAAACTTAATTGTGTTCTATATTTCGTTAAGGTCATCTTCTGTGAGGGTGAGGTCCTCTGTTCCTACCTACCTGGAACCCTTCCTCTTTTTGCATGGGCCCGCAGAGGCCTAATAAACTCGCTTAGTTCCTTTGGTTGTCTGCATTGTAGGCACCTCTGTTCCGTCACCGTCTTTCTCCTTTGCCTCCTTCTCCAGATCAATAGTTTACCCCGTCGTGTTAGGCTCAGGATCTGTCTTTGTGTCCTTTCCTTTCTGTTGAGTGTCCTTGGTCATGTGCGGCTTGGTAGGAGTCTTCAACATAGACAAAGAGGCACCCCCAGTGGTCCGCAACTATAACCATGCAGGCGGCCATTCTGTTGTTATGCACATGAGGTCGTCCTTTGTGACCAGGTATGGTAGACCATATCATACGCCTTCCACAATGCTCTTCGCAAGGATGTGCATGTTATGAAATGTGGCTTTAAAATCTGCAACATTATTTTATTATTGATAAGGGGTTGGCGACAACTATGGATTTGACTGGATTTCTTGAAATAAGGTAGAGTCAAACAACACCCAAAAAATATTATTCTCTATGATTCTAGAGGGAATCTTAGAATTCCATATGGTGGTGTAGCGCGCGGCTTCGCACAGGTCTGACTCAATGTCAGGGAACTGGGTATCCCACGACGTCTTCCACCCGGTCATCGCAATGAGGAGTAGCAACCAAGCATAATAGAAATGCTTGCCTTCCTCCTGTACTTCTTGAACATGTGCCAAAAATTCAGGGCAAAGGTATTTGGACCAATTGAACTGCATGCTTTTCTTGCACTGCCCTGCTAACGCTACTACGTGGGCCAGAAATTCCTTCTTTCGACACTTCCAAATCATATTGCATGTGAGGATCAACGTGCCAATATGAACTGCTGGGTCATTGATCTCGTGGACTAGGAACCCCCGGGTATTACGCGAGACCTTGCATTTTTCCTTAACATCCTCCGCAATTTTGTGCTCTTGGTTGCGAAGGTTGGTGATACGATGGATTAATGCAACATGAATTGGAATAAAACCTCCTAGCCATAGGCAACCGTCGTGCACTAGGGTGAGCAGTTGGCGCAGTCGTTGATTGGGCTACGCCTGAAGTGAGGAATGTGCAGGAGGTTGAGCAACCTCGATTTTTGCAGGCCCAACGCCTAGGATTTCAACTCAACCCTTACCACCCCACATTCATATGGGATCTTTTCCAGGTACATGGAGGGCACAAGCTAAGGGAATTTCTCTTGGTCGTCTAGGTCCCAATCTTCCATCTTCAATAGTGGGATCTTTGCGAACATATCGCCTTCGACATGCACATCTTCCGGGATCATAAACATGTTGATATATGACCACACCTTATCTAAATCCTTTGGGACCTTTACCGAGGATTTGCATGACGCTACATATGCGAGCAACTACGAGCTGGATTGACCACCTCCACGACATCCTCTTCCATAATTATTTCGATTAATTCAACCATAAGTCGCTTTTGGCACTCCGCAGTGGTTGATTGAGGGTGGTGACTTTCGAGACCCCGAGGATTGCCCCTTCTTATATTTCTGTGGAGGGATCGACGCAGGGTTCCCAGTGGCCTGCGTAGGGGTCTCCTTAGCCAGCGTCATAAAAGGTGTGGGCTTAGTGGCAGTCATACTTGGCGGAATGAGATGACCCAAATGTCGACATCGCAGCTCCTCCTCAAAGATTGGATCAAGGCCAAACATAAGCTTTAGACAATACATGGAGAGGAGAGAGAAAAAATCACATGCAAAGAAAAGGGAACTAATACGACACTTCCGGTCATATTTATAGTGTAGGAACGTCTTAAACACTCTTCTTCTCATTAATGTAGCCCCATAAATTCTAAAATGGCTCCAAATCCAGCATAATCCCCTCATTAAATGCAATTTGGCCGCTCCTCCAAGTGGTAAGAACGATGTCTTGTCCATATTTACGGTTCCAACGGCTATATTCTGGCACCACTGCGATTGAGTCAACCTTCTAGCGTAGCTGCTAGGCCCTCATCGCACATGTCTGCGCATCCGCCATCTTTGTTGCATAGACCCATACTGCCAACCATATAGTCATTTGGTGCATGCAGGGAGAGGGTTATCCCTGTTGGTGTCAATCAACTTCCCTTGATATACCTAGGAAGGTCTTCTCCGCTTAATGTGGCCAGGTATACTGTACCTCCCTCTGTGATTTCCTTGACAATATATAGTCCGAGCCAGTGAATTTTGAACTTTCCTAGGTGGCGTGCAAAATTTTTGTCATACAACAAAACATGATCCTCTTCTTTAAAGACCTTCTGTCTAATGTGCCTGTCATGTCAAGCCTTTTCGCGCGCCTTTTGCACCTACTGATGGAAACCTACAATGAACCGATCTTCTTCCAGTGCAACCAACTGTGACAATCGTTCTTCCATAATATCCTAATCTGCCATATTAGTGAATGTTGCATTGCAAAAACTTGGGACAATATACTCCATTGGCATAACAATTTCCTACCCATACACCATTCTAAATGGTGCCTTTCCTGTCAACTTCTTGCACATGGTTCTATATGGCCAAAGAACTATAGGTATGTGGACATCCCAATAATTTCGATTAGCATTGAAAATATTAGTGACTGCAGTCTCCAATAACTTATTAAAAGCTTCCACCGCACCATTCGCCTGTGGGTGATACAGAGTACTCTTCTAGTGATGAATCTAGAATTCTTCAGTTAATGCTTGAATAGTTTCATTCACAAAATGTGTACCCCAATCACTCATCAAAATCTTAGGGCATCCAAACTGAGTCAAGAGGTTCTAAAAAATGAAGTGTGAAACTATTTTTGCACTACAATTCTTCACAGTTTTAGCTTAAGCCCATCTGGTCACATACTCTGTCGCAGTGATTATGTAGGGCGCGCCTGTCTTCTTTCCTGGAGGCTCGATAAGTCTGAAAAAATAAATGGCCCATTTTTCAAAAGCTTGCAAATTCAGTTGTGGGTGCAAGGGAATCTCATCTCTACACGATGGTCTCGTCATCCTTTGACATACATCACAAGCACGACAATACTCATGTGCGTCACTGTGCATCATGGACCACCATAATCCCGCTCGTAAAATCTTCTGTGCAGTTGCTTTCCTTGCATAGTGACCTCCTACGACTCCTCCATGAGCCTTAGCTAATATATCCCATCTTTCAAATTCCAATACATACCTTCTTAGGACTTCATCCATGCCCATTTTGTACAACTGGCCAACAATCAAAGTGAAGTTAGCTGTGTGTGTGACCAACTCTTTTTTCTGTTTTAGCGTATATTCTGTGGCCGCACTTCTAGTGGTCAACAAATGAATAATATATGCAAATTTATCATCAACTACTTTGATGGAAAATAGCTGCGTGTCTGGTAAACCATCTTCCAAGTTAGTTGGCTCTTCTCCACTTTCGATGTGAGACAAATGGTCTAGCCTAGCATTTAGTCTCCTAGGTTGCACAATGAATTCAAAGTCATTCTCTGAAATAACAACAACCATTTGCAGATCTTCGACCCCAACACAGCCTTGTTGACCAAGTATTTTAGAGCAGAATGGTCAATAAACATCTTAAAATGGCCTCCCAACAGATAGTGGCGAAACTTCTGCAGCAGGTAGACCATAGCTAATCCTTCCCTCTCTATGGTCGAGTAGTTACGCTTCGCACTTGACAACTTCCTACTTGCAAATACGATAGGGTGGTAAATCTGCCCGACTCCTGGTTGTGTTAAGACAACTCCTACCGTGATGCAGGAGGCGTCGACATGTACATGGAATTCCTTAGTCCAGTATGGAAAGACCAATATGGGCGCAGTGACCATTTTCTCTTTGAGAAATTCATAGCTCTTTTGCCAATCCGCGTTCTAGCAAAATGAGGCATCCTTCTTCAGCAACTTCTCCATGGGCACAATGATCAGCGGATACCCTTGGATAAAATTTCGGGAATAACCTATTGTTATAGCATCATTTATCACATTTATATACTTAATGAGCTATGTATTTGCCTTAGGAAACCTTTTCCATTCAGACTTGGTCATTTTATTTAAAAAAATTATTTTGAATTCCATATGCGACTCTGCCCTATCTTACACGCATGCATATGGGGGTCCACTCATATCTGACAGGCGTATACAATTTAAAATGTTAAAAAATATATAATCTCCCTATTAATTGGGTGAGGTTTACGGGTTTTACCTAAAGTCCACTTACACCAGCCCATGGCCAAACTATTTCCCAACTTAAAAACTGATTTGAGAAAGTATAAATACACCTCATGGGGAAGGCCTAAGGGAGGATAGAGAAAGGAATTCATACTGTTGTAGCTCCTAGAGACAGCCTTGAGTTGTATAAATACCAGTGCCTAGGACATGTTAAATGCAAGGAGCATATGACTCAACTGATTGTAGTTGACAATGTTAGGCTCTCATGCAACTATCACTCGGATGAATGGTTTTAATAAGGGTGGAACCAAGACCCCAAAGTTAAACACAACAACTAAGAAAACTGCAGAAACTGAGTACAAACTAAAAATAGTAAATGCATCAGACAGCTTTAAGACAGAATATTGTAAAGGGGGCTGACTTCTAAAATGAACACACAGATATCAAGTTATATGTGAGCGATGACTATGATAGAAGATGGAATAAGATGCCAACTATAACCAGGATTATTCAAATATAAGAATCCATATATACTGGGCTTATGCAGAGATAAGAATCCATATATCTAGACTCGTTCAAAGATAGGAATCCATTGTAGTTAATATCAGAAGAAAGGTGGAAGAGATAGAAAATGAAACAAAGTATCCAGCCTGAGCCATATTTAAAGCGCTATAGATGAGTAAATATGAGTATCTGCTATGATAAATTCACATTTAAACATGGGAGCACTCGCATTCCAGAGCATTAGATATAAGAAGTGTGGAGAGATACGAAATGAACATTTTTATTAAAAAACATAGAGAAGAGTTACAAACTGTGAATCATCCAGAGTGGAATCCCCAATTCCAGCAAAGCTTCTTATTACTGAGTCCCTACGGGATCTTCAAACATCCACTATCAAAGTTCATACAAAATACATACAGAACACTCGAACTAGTGAGTCCTTTGGAAAATATGGAACCTTTTGTTAGTGTTGTCTTCCTGTTTTTATAACCTCTAATTCCTATGCACGAGAAGATATTTTTGGGAAAATATCTTCCCCGCATGCTTGTATGCAGTTGCATGTCTAAATAAAAAATAGAAATGATGATGAGGTAAACTACCTCTCATCATCTTACAAATCAGGCCTAAAGCCGTTTCTAACTGAAGTGTAAACAATATGCTAACTGGAAGTAAAAACTACATGAGTGAAATAAGGATTTCACCCGAAATGACAAAGTAAAAAGAACATAAGGTAAAAAGGCCACACAGGCCCAATCATGAATGGTCATTGCTGATTAATGAGGCGAAGCCATTTCTGCTACTGGTGAAGGCAATACCGTTAGTCATGGGAAGGAGTGGCCTTCTGTACTAGAGGGTGCAGTACTACTGGTAGTGGCTGAGTTGGCCTTATGTGCTGGAGGTTCTTGTGGAATGGCCAATGGTCATGATCCATTGACTTAGACATGGAATTGAACCTCTTCATATTTCTTCTCTGCTTCCTTGGGCGTGGAGGATCGTCATCCTCGGCCTCAAGCCGCTGTGATTGGCTATGAGAGGGCCTGTGCATTTAAAATGCCATAAAAAACCTGCATAGCCAACAAACTAATTAAATAAATCCTGTGATGAGTGGTTGATTGCTTCAGAAGGCTCGGGTGAAGGCAGAAGAGCAGTGCGGAGGCAGGGAATGCAGCGGAAGCGTTTCCATGGTGAAAAAAACACTTAAATTTGATTTGGCACAAATTTATGCAAAGGCAGTTTTGCGAAAACCGGAATGGTTTTCGCGCTGGTGGGAGGCGGTAAGCGGTAATAAAAGAAATGGACGCGATACAGTTAGGTGGTCGACACGTGTCTTTACAAAACCGCCCATTTCACGTGGAAACAGTGTGATCATGTTATTTGATGAAATTAATGCGAAGAGGAACGCAGACCATTTGATCATAGCAATCTAGATCAATGGCGGAGGAAGAATGCAATGGACGAACCTGCGCGGTCGGGTGGGACCGACATTGACGTCAGCAGTTTTGTCATGTAACGGGATGATCAGTTGCGGGGTTATAGAAGCGAGAGCGATGTGGGCCATTGGATCATGATGGACATAAAAGGCGGGGATCAACTGTGGGGGCACTTGGGGGTACAGACGGGTTTGCGGGCCGGGTGCCTCCGCAGTGAATGTGGACCGTTAGATGAAGATCTTCCGCAGTCAAAGGAGTCAACTGCGGGGGCACTGGGGAGTATGAGCCACTTTGGTCGGGTGCCCCCGCAGTGAACCTGCACCGTAGATCTGGGTTGATTGGATGGTGGAGATTAAATGCGAAGGGAGAAAGGATGTGCTGGAGGAAAAAAGGGGGGATCAATGGGAGTCGTTGGATCGTGAGGATCAACGATCCAGATCATATCGCGGGGGAAGAAAAATGGATGAATGAGGTGGAGGACTGCGATACAGTGAGACAATGCTGATCATTGTATCTGGGGGAGCTAGATCAACGACTCAGATTATATCGGTAGTGAAACATAAAGTGGAAACAAGGAAGAGGGATGTGCGATGGAGCGATGAAGCGATGACCATTGGATCTACGAAAGGAGATCAACGGTCAGGATTGCGTCGGGGTTTCGCACATCGGCGGAAAAGAGTTCTAGAGCGAGAAATTTAGAGTGCTGCGATGTGCGATGAGTGATGAATGGGCGCGGTGCGATGGAGCGATGATCGTTGGATCATGATGGACATGAACGACTAAGATTCCATCGGCGGGGGATGATTATCGGCGGAGAAGGGGAGGCGGAAGGGAAAGGGAAAACCTTGATGCGATGCACCGATGCGATGGAGTGATGCGATGGTCATCGGATCTTGGGGAATGGACGCTCTAGATCATATCGGGGGATCGACCATCGTCGAAACAAAAAACTTGGAAGCAAGAACTTGGAAAGAGCGACATGCGATGGCCAATGAGCTTAGCGCTCGATCACGGGGCCCGGTCTCATGGCGGAAAAAGGGGCTCGGGCTTAAGTGAAAGGGACTTAGAGACTTGATATGTAAAAATGAGCGCTTTTAGAGCAAAAAGATGGATTTTTAGCCTTTTCAAGGGTTCCGATAGGTGAAATTTGGGCTTTGACAATCCATGTTGTCCTTGTTGTATTTGCTTTGCAGTATAAGGTTCCTTGTCATTAGACATTCCAGCTTAGTGAAGGATGTCATACGAACATTGGCTCCACTTGGGGACGACCGTTTGTCCTTGAACGTGTCAAGAACTCTGCAGACCATCTGTTAGTCTTATTCTTGCGAACACAGTCTCCTTGATGCCTTCTCTTCTTTCTTCATGACAAATCAAAACAGAAAACGTCATAATAAAAGAAACTGAATAATGTACAATATCATACATCAGACCTTTCGGCCTGAAACAATACTGGAAAAAGGGTTTCAAAAATTTCCCATTCACAGGGGCTTCGAGCAGATCACCCTGCAAATTTTCCAGTTTGAAAGTATTGTTCTCTCCGACTTCTGCGATTTTGAAAGGTCCTAACCATAGAGGATCAAACTTTCCATGCTTTCCTTTCTCAGCCCTTCTTATGTCCCATCTTAGCACCAGATCTCCAACTTGCATCCCTTTATCCTTAGCATGCTGATCAAACAAGTCTTTCATTTCCTCTTGGTACTCAGTCAACCTCTGATTTACTTGACTTTGAGTCTCCTCCAACTCTACTAACTAACTTATTCTTCTGGTAAGATCATTTGGTTCCTCTTGACAATCCTGCATGAATCTAGCCACAGGTAAGGTCAATTGTATCAGGAAAACTGCTTCTCTACCATATACCAATTCATATGGGGATTTTCCTATTGACCTCTTACTAGTGGTTCTGTTGGCCCATAGCATGAACTTGAGCTGTGAATCCCAGTTCTTTTGGTTTTAATTTATGGCCTTCTTCAAAGTCCTTACCAAAGTTTTGTTTGAGGATTCTATCAATCCCTTTCCTTGTGGATAATATGCAGTAGAGTGTCCTAATACAATATTATATTGTTGGAAAAAATTGAGAAATTTGACAGACTTAAAAGCCTGAGCATTGTCTGTGACAAACTTAGCAGGGCAGTTAAACCTTGAGATGATGTTATATTACAAAAACTTGATCACTACTGTGTCTGTAGCATTCCTTGCTGGCACGGCCTCAACCCATTTAGTGAAGTAATTAGTGGCTGTTAGTATCCACTTGTGTTGCCTGCTTGAGGCAAGATGGATTTCGCCAATGAAATCAATTCCCCATTGCTAGAAAGGTTCTTCTATGTGTACCGGGATCATATGCAAAGGTGCGAACTTCTGCCTTTCAGAAAATTTCTGACATGTTTCGCAGGCCCTTACCTGAGCAAAAACATCTCCGAAAAGTCTGGTCAAGAAAAAGCCTTATTTCAGAATTTTGTGCACCATGGCCCTCTAGCTGTAGTGGCCACCACAGATGCCCTTGCGGAATTCTTCCATCACTTCTTCTACTTCATCTTCCGTGAGACATAAAAGTAGTATGCTTGATGGGTCTCTCCAGTACAAACGACCATTTTCCACGATGAATTTTTGAGATTTTAACCTCAGAGTTCTATACTTTGTCTTGTCATAGCTTGGAGGACATCTAAGAGTCAAGAGGTACTCTACAATTTCTTTGTACCATGGACTGAGAAGGTACTTCATATGGGTCTTTTGTGTAGCGGTTTCTATTCCGCACTGCTCGTCTGCTCTTTCAGGATCTTCATTGGCCACCATAGACAAATTTATCCCCAAAGCCTGGCAATTTGATTTAGAAAGGATCTTGGCTAATCCCTGTCCCTTTATTAGCTTAGTGGGGCGTATTTCCAACTCATACTAATGTATCTTGGCTATCCATTTGCCTCTCTTTCCTTCACTATCTCCCTGAATCAAGATGTCTTTTACAGCCATTATGGGTACAAATGCAGTTATGGCCGACTGCAATACATACATCCGAAAAGCCTTGAGGGACTTGACCAAAGCATATGCATGTTTCTCCAGGATGTTATATTTTAGCTCAGCATCGCGGAGCACTTGGCTGAATAAGACGATAGGTTGCTCATGCCCCTCCTCATTCTTCTGCAATAATACTGCTGTGACAGTATGGGGAGATGCAAATGAAAAGATTATGAAGGGTTTCGCATAATCCAGTCCTGTTAATACTAGGGCTTCTGCGAAAGAATTTTTTATTCTGTTAGAATCATCTTGCGATTCAGTAGTCCATTTTACTTCGTTGCCCTTCTTCATCATCTCAGTTATGTACTGGACTATCTCTGCATAGTTCGGTATGAATCTTCTCAAGAAGTTGATATGTCCAAGAAAAACTTGGACCTATTTCTTATTTCTGGGCAAGGATATACCATTTATGGCCTCTACCCTTTTCGGGTCAATTTTTACCCCTGCCTTTGTTACAATATGCCCCAACAGTTTACCCTCTTCTAAAGCAAATAGAGATTTTTGAGGGTTTAAAGACAATCCATACCTGCGGCACTTGTCAAAGGTTCTGCGCAAATGCTCTATATGTTCAGCATCGTCCTTTGAGAATACTGTGATATCATCCAGGTATACCACCACGAATTTGTCTTGTTCCCCCACAAAAGCAATGTCCATGGCCCTTTGAAATGTAGCTCTCGCATTGATCAATCCAAACGGCATTCGTGCATACATAAGCATTCCCTAAGGAGTGGTGAATGCAGTTTTCTTTTGGTCCTTTGAAAGCACTGCTACTTGATTGTACCCAGAAAATCCATCCATCATAGACATTCGTGAAGATCCTACCACCTTATGCAATATATGGCCCATCTTGGGCAGTGGATAATTGTCTTTCAGAGATGCTCTGTTTAAGTTCCAAAAGTCCACGCACAACCTTATTTCCCCGTTCTTCTTTTGGACTGGGACCAAGTTGGCCACCCATTTAGAATATCTTAATGGCACAATAATCTTAGCCTTCAACAGTTTCTTGATTTCCTTTTCTATGGAAGGAAGGAGTAAAGGATTAATCTGCCTTAATTTCTGTTTGTGTGGCTTAGCATCTCCCTTTAATGGAATCTTGTGCTAGATAATGCTAATGTCAAAGGTCTTCAAATCTTGATAGGACCAGGCAAAGACATCTTTATATGTCTGAAATAGCTTCCGATATTGCTCTTTGTATTCTTCGGGTACCTTATTAGACAATTTCACAAGCTTGGGATCAACCTTCGTGCCGAGGTTCAGGTCATCTACCTGATTTCTTCAACAACCTTACTTGGCTGGATCGGGACATCATTCTTATCAAATAGTCTCTCCAGGGGGACCAGTCCTCTGGGTATTACATTTCCTTTGAGCTGCAACACCTTGTGCCCTGCTACGTTATCTTGCCATTTATTTTGAGGGAGCTCCTTAGTCTCTTCATCGCTAGCATCTATGTCTATATTGGAGAATTCCCCAATAGTATCCAAGAATATTTTTACTTGGTCTTCATCCTCAAACACCTTCCAGTGCTTGAAATTGTCAGGAATGGAAGGACGGTAGCAAACCTATATTTCATACCTCAGGAGGGGATTCTGAGGTGGTCGAACAGTGCTTGCAGCTACTGCAAGAGAGTCCGCCATTCTGTTCTGATCTCTTGGCATGAACTGAATATTAAATGCTAAGACGAAATTCTCTACCAAGTCCCATACCTCATTTCTGTAAGCCCTCAGTCGTGCGTGCTTAGCTTGACATTGATTTCTTACTTGTCTCACCACCAGTTCCGAATCTCCCAAAACCTTCAAGCTCTGAATATTCATGTTCTTTGATGTTTGTAGACCCAGGAGCAATGCTTCATATTAGGCCACATTGTTCGTGGCTTCATACTCCAATTTGAAAGATAATGGGACCAGTTGTCCAGTAGGGGAGATAAGGAGAACCCTAGCTCCATTCCCTTCCTTTGAGTTGGCTCCATCAAAGTGCAAGGTCCAAATCCCACCTTCTTCATTACTTGAAGACTGCTTAGTCTTCACTTGACAGAAAGATGGCTCCTGCAAGTAATGTTGGTCTTCCTCAAGCATCAGACAAGAAAACTCACCCTCTTTGCTGTACACTGGTGAATTCACTGAATTATCAGCTTTAGTGACCATCTTCACAAACCTTGTTTCCAGTTATAATCTCCTTCCTTGGCCTCCAAACGCAGGGATGGTCGCATAAGTTAGGTACGACTTTATAGATTGTCCGATTTTTGTACCCGATGATCTCGATAACATCATCCCAAACCGAGCTGGGATGTCAGCCACTACTATGTCCATTACCACGCTCTTATCTAGGACTTGGGCTAGATTTACCACCAAATCCTTGATCATCCCCAAACATTTGACTCTTTTAGAATCAAAAGAGTAGAGATATTTATATGGGCGAGTGATCTGCAGCCCAAGTTGTTCCATCACTGACAGGGGCAGGAGGTTATGAGACGCTCCAGTATCCAACATACAGTTATTCAATAGCAGGTCATGAATTACTAAGGAGACACAGAAAGGGGGAGTTGAAGAATCTAGTTCCTCAACATAGGAACCAAACACAACCATGGGCCTTTCTTCTTGGAGGTTTAAGCTATCTGGGATTGGGGTTGCTCCTTGGGGAAGCATGAAAGAAGACAACTGAGACCGGTAGACTGGCTGTTTCAGGAGTTCAGTTAGGGGGACTGGAATTTTAACTTTTTCCAGTTCTTTTTGAAGATTAAAAGCAGGGGGAGACTTCTCTATGGTATTTTCCTTTGGCTCTTTACTGTTGGCTGGAGGTTTTTATTCCTTTGGGATGGGTTTAAAATTTGCATTTGGATTAGAGGCCAACTTAGAAGAGGAAGGAATGGAGTCGTTAGAATGTAAAGGTTTAGTTATAGGTCTCTTACCTTTTTCTTCGATTTTCTGAGCGACAGTCTCCTTCTGAGGCAAATCTTCTTCTTGTTCTTGTGTGCGCATCCTCTTCCTAGAGGACCTAAGATCATATTTTCTGTTGAAATGTGCCTGCATGAAGTCCTCAAATTTCTTGCAGTAATCATCGATCTCTGGATCTTCAACAGCGCTTGTTTTTTCTCCTTCTTCTTGTTGCAAGGAAAGCTCCACTCCTTCACTTTCGTGCAAAGAAGACTCAACTTCATCACCATTTGAGTAAGAAAGATATTTATCATCTTGCCCATCGTGGATGTCTTTGGTAGGGCCATCCATCTGCCCTTCCAGATACAGCGGGGGTTGCATGTGGTCTTGCTGCTCCTTCCGATCTCTTTGTAATATTTGCAAAGGAGGCTTTCTGTATTGGGGATTATAACCCCTGTTCGGAGCAGCTTGAGGCGGCCTGGAGGAGGAATTCTTTGCTTCGAGCTTAAGCTTCACAAGCTTGCTCGAAAGGTTCTTGATAATTTTTCTCATCTCTTCTATTTTGTAATATGCTACTTCTCTATTTTGACCGGAGGTAGATGATTCTTCTTTCCCTCTACGTCTAGCATCATGGTCTGACCTCCCTTTTGATTTAACCGTAGAAGCGAAGTTGGCTTCCACTTCCAATGCATCAGTCTGGGCTTCATCCAGAGTAGCAGACTTCCTTTCTCTTAAAGAGAATCTGAATTCTGACTCGAATGCTGCTGCAAACACCACCTTAGCAGCGATATGGTGAGGCTTCATTTCAGCTGTGAGACTTGTATATAATTTATTAAACCTCTTGATGAATTTGGACACATCTTCATTATGTCTCTTTCTAAGTGCGTTGAATTTTGTAAGACAGTATCCATGGTCCTTCTTCTCTCCCCATTTCTTGATAAAAGCATTTTCCATTTCCTCCCAGTTAGTAATGGAGCGGTCCCCCAAGGTCTTGAACCATTTTCTTGCCTCTCCATATAGAGACTGGACAAACAAACTCAACACCACATCCAGATGTTCAACATTGAAATTTTCTGCGAAGGCGCAAAAAACTTCCAGGTGTTTCTAGACTTCAGTATCATTTTCTCCATTGAAACGAGGTAGGATCTTTAAGTAATCCTGAGGCATATCATTCAGGACCTGAGGCAATTCCAGGGGGGCATATTTGTTCAATAGGAAGCCAGGAACAACCATCGGAGGTTGTGGGGTTGGCGGGAGAGTTTGATGTGTAAAAGGAGGTGGTGGAAGAGAAGTATGTATGACAATGGGGATATATTGAACAGAGGCTTGAGGGGTTGATTGAAATGCTAGAATATGAGCAGCGGAAACCTCTGTGACTTCTTTAACTTCTTCGGCTTTGGGAGTGGGATGCAAAAAGAAGCTCATGGTGTCTGCAAACTCAGCCTCATCTTTTACTTCAATATTTTCCAAGGAGGGGTTATCATAAGTATAATCAAGGGTTCTTGCAGTATAAACAGGACCTTGATCTTGAGCTAATTGAGAGGAGGATGGAGAGTCTTCTAGGGAGAATCTTGGAATATCTGTATAAGATGATTGTCTTTCTCTCCAACCTCTCTTCTGCAAAATATTCTCTGGGTCAGACACTGAAGGAGTTCTCAACTGGGATGTATTTGACCTCAGGTGTGGCTTTCGGGAAGCCAGGACTGCAAATAGATTTATCTTTGAATGACAGTGGAGTCGCCAAGGTGAGGGATCTACAACTCCCAACCCTTCCTGCTCACCTATTTTGAAGGGTGGATGAATATTTGTCGAGGCCCGGGGATTTAGTTCTTCAAATTCGTCCCTAGCAACGACGCTAGAAAGATGTTGTAGCTCCTAGACAGCCTTGAGTTGTATAAAGACCAGTGCCTAGGACATCTTAAATGAAAGAAGCATATGACTCAACTGATTGCAGTTGACAATGTTAGGCTCTCATGCAACTATCACTCGGATTAATGGTTTTAATAAGGGTGGAACCAAGACCCCAAAGTTAAACACAACAACTAAGAAAACTGCAGAAACTGAGTACAAAATGCAAATAGTATATGCATCAGACAGCTTTAAGACATAATACTGTAAGGGGGGCCGACTTCTAAAATGAACACACATATATCAAGTTATATGTGAGCGATGACTATGACAGAAGATGGAATAAGATACCAACTATAACTGGGCTTATTCAAAGATAAGAATCCATATATACTGGGCTTAAGCAGAGATAAGAATCCATATATCTAGACTCGTTCAAAGATAGGAATCCATTGTAGTTAATATTAGAAGAAAGGTGGAAGAGATAGAAAATGAAACAAAATATCCAGCCTGAGCCATACTTAAAGCGCTATAGATGAGTAAATATGAGTATCTGCTATGATAAATTCACATTTAAACATGGGAGGACTCACATTCCAGAGCATTAGATACAAGAAGTGTGGAGAGATACGAAATGAACATTTGTATTAAAAAACATAGAGAAGAGTTACAAACTGTGAATCATCCAGCGCGGAATCCCCAATTCCAGCAAAGCTTCTTATTACTGAGTCCCTACAAGATCTTCAAACATCTACTATCAAAGTTCATACAAAATACATACAGAACACTCGAACTAGTGAGTCCTTTGGAAAATCTGGAACCTTTTGTTAGTGTTGTCTTCCTGTTTTTATAACCTCTAATTCCTATGCGCGAGAAGATATTTTTGGGAAAATATCTTCCCCGCGTGCTTGTATGCAGTTGCAGATCTAAATCAAAAATAGAAATGATGATGAGGTAAACTACCTCTCATCATCTTACAAAGCAGGCCTAAAGCCGTTTCTAACTGAAGTGTAAACAATATGCTAACCAGAAGTAAAAACTGCAGGAGTGAAATAAGGATTTCACCTGAAATGAAAAAGTAAAAAGAACATAAGGTAAAAAGGCCACACAAGCCCAGTCATGAATGATAATTGCTGATTAATGAGGCGGAGCCGCTGCTGCTGCTGGCGAAGGCAATACCGTTAGTCGTGGGAAGGAGTGGCCTTTTGTACTGGAGGGTGCGGTACTGTTGGTAGTGGCTGAGTTGGCCTTCTGTGCTGGAGGTTCTTGTGGAATGGCTAATGGTCATGATCCATTGACTTAGACGTGGAATTGAACCTCTTCATCTTTCTTCTCTACTTCCTTGGGCGTGGAGGATTGTCATCCTTGGCCTCAAGCCGCTGTGATTGGCTATGAGAGGGCCTATGCATTTAAAATGCCATAAAAAACCTACACAGACAGCAAACTAATTAAATAAATCCTGTGATGAGTGGTTGACTGCTTCAGAAGGCTCGGGTGAAGGCGGAAGAGTAGGGCAGAGGCAGGGAATGCAGCGGAAGCGTTTCCATGGTGAAAACAACACTTAAATTTGATTTGGCGCAAAGTTATGCAAAGGTGGTTTTGCGAAAACCGAAATGGTTTTCGCGCTAATGGGAGGCGGTAAGCGGTGATAAAAGAAATGGATGTGATACAGTTAGTTGGTCGACGCGTGTCTTTAAAAAATTGTCCATTTCGCATGGAAACAACGCGATCATGTTATTTGATGAAATGAACGCAAAGAGAAATGAGGACCGTTTGATCATAGCAATCTAGATCAATGGCGGAAGAAGAATGCGATGGAAGAACCTGTGCGGTAGGGTGGGATCGGCACTGATGTCAGCAGTTTTGTCATGTAACGGGATGATCAGTTGCGGGGTTATATAAGCGAGAGCGATGTGGGCTGTTGGATCATGATGGACATAAACGGCGGCGATCAACTGCGGGGGCACTTGGGGGTACGGACGGGTTTGCGAGCTGGATGCCTCTGCAGTGAATGTGGACCATTAGATGAAGATATTCCGCAGTCAAAGGAGTCAACTGCGGGGGCACTGGAGAGTATGAACCACTTTGTTCGGGTGCCCCCGTAATGAACCTGCACTGTATATCTGGGTTGATCGGACGATGGAGATTAACTGTGAAGGGAGAAAGGATGTGCGGGAGGAAGAAAGGGAGGATCAATGGGAGCCATTGGATCGTGAGGATCAATGGTCCAAATCATATCGCGGGGGACGGACAAATGGATGAATGAGGCGGAGGACTGCGATACAGCGAGACAATGTCGACCGTTGGATTTGGGGGAGCCAGATCAACGACTCAGATTATATCAGTGGGGAATGAACATCGGCGGTGAAACATAAAGTGGAAATGGGGAAGAGCGATGTGCGATGTGCGATGGAGCGATGAAGTGATGACCATTGGATCTGTGGAAGGAGATCAATAGTCAGGATTGCATCGGGGTTTCGCACATTGGTAGAAAAGAATTCTGGAGTGAGAAATTTAGAGTGCTGTGATGTGTGATGAGCGATGAATGGGCGCGGCGTGATGACCGTTGGATCATGATGGACATGAACAGATAGGACTCCATCGATGGGGGATGATCATCGGCGGAGAAGGGGAGGCAAAAGGGAAAGGGCGAACCCTGATGCGATGCGCTGATGTGATGGAGTGATGCGATGGTCGTCGAATCTTGGGGAATGGATGATCCAGATCATATTAGGGGATCGGCCATTAACGAAACAGAAAACTTGGAAGAAGGAACTTGGAAAGAGCGACATGCGATGGCTGTTGGGCTTAGCGCTCGATCACGAGGCTCGGTCTAATGGCGGAAAAAGGGGCTCGGGCTTAAGTGAAAGGGGCTTAGAGACTTGATATGTAAAAATGAGCGTTTTTAGAGAAAAAATGTGGATTTTTAGCCTTTTCAGGGGTTCCGATAGGTGAAATTTGGGCTTTGACAATCCATGTTGTCCTTGTTGTATTTTCTTTGCAGTATAATGCTCCTTGTCATTAGACATTCCAGCTTAGTGAGGGATGTCATAACAACATTGGCTCCACTTGGGGACGACCCGTTTGTCCTCAAACACATCAAGAACTCCGAAGACCATTTGTTAGCCTTCTTCTTGCGAACACAACCTCCTTGATGCCTTCTCTTCTTTCTTCATGACAAATCAAAATAGAAAACGTCATAATAAAAGCAACTGAATAATGTACAATATCATACAGTAGACCTTTCGGCCTGAATCAATACTAGGAAAAAGGTTTCAAGAATTTCCCATTCACAGGGGCTTCGAGCAGATCACCCTGAAAATTTTCCAGTTTGAAAGTATTGTTTCCTCCGGCTTCTGTGATTTTGAAAGGTCTGAACCATAGAGGATCGAAATTTCCATGCTTTCCTTTCTCAGCCCTTCTTATGTCCCATCTTAGCACCAGATCTCCAACCTGCATCCCTTTATCCTTAGCATGTTGATCGAACAAGTCTTTCATTTCCTCTTGGTACTCAGTCAACCTCTGATTTACTTTACTTCGAGTCTCCTCCAGCTCTACTAACTGATTTATTATTCTGGTAAGATCGTTTGGTTCCTCTTGACAATCCTGCATGAATCTAGCCACAGGTAAGGCCAATTGTATTGGGAAAACTGCTGCTCTACCATATACCAATTCATATGGGGATTTGCCTATTGACCTCTTACTAGTGGTTATGTTGGCCCATAGCGCGAACTTGAGCTGTGAATCCCAGTTCTTTTGGTTTTCATTTATGGCCTTCTTCAAAGTCCTTACCAAAGTTTTGATTGAGGATTCTACCAATCCATTTCCTTGTGGATAATATGCAGTAGAGTGTCCTAATACAATATTATATTGTTGGAAAAAATTGAGAAATTTGATAGACTTAAAAGCCCGAGCATTGTCTGTGACAATCTTAGCTAGGCAGCCAAACCTTGAGATGATGTTATCTTCTAGAAACTTGATCACCACTGTGTTTGTAGCATTCCTTGCTAGCACGGCCTCAACCCATTTAGTGAAGTAATCAGTGGTTGTTAGTATCCACTTGTGTTGCCTGCTTGAGGCAGGATGGATTTTGCCGATGAAATCAATTCCCCACTGCTGGAAAGGTTCTTCTATGTGTACCGGGATCATAGGCAGAGGTGCGAACTTCTGCCTTTCAGCAAATTTCTGACATTTTTCGCAAGCCCTTACCTGAGCAAAAACATCTCCGAATAGTCTGGGCCAGAAAAAAAACCTGCTTTCAGAATTTTGTGCGCCATGGTCCTCTAGCTGTAGTGGCCACCACAGATGCCCTCGTGGAATTCTGCCATCACTTCTTCTACTTCATCTTCCGTGAGACATAAAAGTAGTATGCCTGATGGGTCTCTCCAGTACAAACGACCATTTTCCATGATGAATTTCTGATATTTTAGCCTCAACATTCTATACTTTGTCTTGTCGCAACTTGGAGGACATCTAAGAGTCAAGAGGTACTCTACAATTTCTTTGTACCATGGATTGAGAAGGTACTTCATATGGGTCTTTTGTGTAGCGGTTTCTATTCCGCGCTGCTCGTCTGCTCTTTCAGGATCTTCATTGTCCAACATAGACAAATTTATCCCCAAAGCCTGACAATTTGATTCAGAAAGGATCTTGGCTAATCCCTGTCCCTTTATTAGCTTAGTGGGGCGTATTTCCAACTCATACTCCTGTATCTTGGCTATCCATTTTCCTCTCTTTCCTTCACTGTCTCCCTGAATCAAGATGTCTTTTACAGCCGATGTGGGTACAAATGCATTTATGGTCGACTGCAATACATACATCCGAAAAGCCTTGAGGGACTTGACCAAGGCCTAAGCCTATTTCTCTAGGATGTTATATTTTAGCTCAGCATCGCGGAGCACTTGGCTGAGGAAGGCGATAGATTGCTCATGCCCCACCTCGTTCTTTTGCAATAATACTGCTGCGACAGTGTGGGGAGATGCAAATGAAAATATTATGAAGGGTTTCGCATAATCCGGTCCTGCTAATACTAGGGCTTCTGCGAAAGCATTTTTTATTCTGTTAAAAGCATCCCGTGACTCAGTAGTCCATTTTACTTCGTTGTCCTTCTTTAGCATCTCAGTTATGTACCGGACTATCTCTGCATAGTTCGGTATGAATCTTCTCAAGAAGTTGATACGTCCAAGAAAAACTTGGACCTCTTTCCTGTTTATGGGCAAGGATATACCATTTATGGCCTCTACCCTTTTCGGGTCAATTTTCACCCCTGCCTTTGTTACAATATGCCCCAACAGTTTACCCTCTTCTAAAGCAAACAGATATTTTTGAGGGTTTAAAGACAATCCATACCTACAACACTTGTCAAAGCTTTTGCGCAAATGCTCTATATGTTCAACATCATCCTTTGAGAAGACTGTGATATCATCCAGGTATACCACCACGAATTTTTCTTGTTCCCCCACAAAATCAATGTCTGTTGCCCTTTGAAATGTAGCTCCCACATTGATGAATCCAAACGGCATTCATGCATACATAAACGTTCCCCAAGGAGTGGTGAATGTGGTTTTATTTTGGTTCTCCAGAAGCACTGCTACTTGATTGTACCCAGAAAAGCCATCCATCATAGACATTTGTGAAGATCCTACCACCTTCTGCAATATATGGTCCATCTTGTGCAGTGGATAATTGTCTTTCAGAGATGCTTTGTTCAAGTTCTGAAAGTCCACACACAACCTTATTTCCCGTTCTTCTTTCGGACTGGGACCAAGTTGGCCACCCATTCAAAATATCTCAATGGCACAATAATCTTAGCCTTCAACAGTTTCTTGATTTCCTTTTCTATGGAAGGAAGGAGTAAAGGATTAATCTGCCTTAATTTCTGTTTGTGTGGCTTAGCATCTCCCTTTAATGGAATCTTGTGCTGGATAATGCTAATATCAAAGGTCTTCAAATATTGATAGGACCAGGCAAAGACATCTTTATATGTCTGAAATAGCTTCCGATATTTCTCTTTGTATTCTTCAGGTACCTTATTAGACAATTTCACAAGCTTGGGATCAGCCTCCGTGCCGAGGTTCAGGTCATCTACCTGATTTTCTTCAACAATCTTACTTGGCTGGATCAGGACATCATTCTTATCAAATAGTCTCTCCAGGGGGACCAGTCCTCTGGGTATTACATTTCCTTTGAGCTGCAGCACCTTGTGCCCTGCTACGGTATCCTGCCATTTATTCTGAGGGAGCTCCTTAGTCTCTTCATCGCCAGCATCTATGTCTATATTGGAGAATTCCCTAACAGTATCCAAGAATATTTTAACTTGCTCTTCGTCTTCAAACACCTGCCAGTGCTTGACATTGTCAGGAATGGAAGGAAGGCAGAGAACCTCTATTTCATACCTCAAGAGGGGGTTCTGAGGTGGTCGAAAAGTTCTTGCAGCTACTGCAAGAGAGTCCGCCATTCAGTTTTGATCTCTTGGCATGAACTAAATATTAAATGCTGAGAAGAAATTCTCTATCAAGTCCCATACCTCATTTCTGTAAGCCCTCAGTCGTGGGTGCTTAGCTTGACATTGATTTCTTACTTGTCTCACCACAAGTTCTGAACCTCCCAAAACCTTCAAGCTCTGAATATTCATGTTCTTTGCTGTTTGTAGACCCAGGAGCAATGCTTCATATTCGGCCACATTGTTCATGGCTTCATACTCCAATTTGAAAGATAATGGGACCAGTTTTCCAGTAGGGGAGATAAGGAGAACCCCAGCTCCATTCCCTTCCTTTGAGTTGGCTCCATCAAAGTGCAAGGTCCAAATCCCACCTTCTTCATTACTTGAAGACTTCTCAGTCTTCACTTGACAGAAAGATGGCTCCTGCATGTAATCTTGGCCTTCCTAAGGCATTAGACAAAAAAATTCACCCTCTTTACTGTACACTGGTTTCAAGGTGATCTTCATTACCTCGAGATCTCCTATAATCCCCATCAACTTAGAAAATTTCGTAGGAAACAGCTCCTGATATTCAGTCAATATCTCAGCGACCTTACCCACCATATCATCATCCCAATAGTCCCCTATCTTTGCTAATTTCAACTGTTCCTCTGAGCCAATATTGACTTGTTGAATATTTAGAGGCTTAGTTACATCAAGTGCCTCAATTGTAGGCCCAACAACTGTGTGTTATCCTTCAGAATCTGGGATCGTAATATTCCTTGGGTCTTCCTCATTATCTTCAATTGAAAAATTTCGACAGTTAACGATGTCATTCATCTGCGCATCCCATGCTGGTAAGGCGCACTCAACCGTCGGTTGTGAGGTGTCAAAGATGGCTTCCTAAATATCATGCAGTGCCTCATCCAGGCATTCGAACCCACTTTAAAAACTAAAGGTCAAGATAAAAATTTCCATCACTACAGTCCATTCAATGGTTCCTCGTCGCAGCTTAGTTTTGAGGTACTAGTCTATAGGTACCTTCCCCAAAGTGTGGATGAATATATGCACCCATTTTGGCTTCAATTCTTCGCCCCAAGCTTAAGTCCATCTATCCAAATGTTTGCGCATATCACCTTATCTGGAATATGTCTCTTTCATTCCGGTTTTTGGATGCTCAAATAGTAGATGCATCATGCGGGTACATTCTCCCCAGTTAGCCAAGTTTCCCTTGTGCATCTCCCACCAGCGTGCTGGGGTGGAGCACAGAGCTATATCAAGTGCAAGGAACCATTGTTCTTCTGGGACAACTTTTTTAAGTTCTTCTAAAAATAGATGAACATTACTCAGGCCATCATAATAATTAAAATCCGATACCTTTGAGGATATGCACCGAAGAGCTTTTTTCACCCGATTGTAGCGTAGCGCAGAGACTTCATGCAGCCGGTTCTGCCAGTTCTCCAGTTCCTTATATGAATCTAAAAAGTAGGAGCTATCCTTCTCCCAGCTAGATCTTCCATTGGCTGTTAGGTTGATCTAATCTTCATCCTGTGTAGTCAACTTAAATATATGATTGAAATCATCATCTGCGTGCACCGGCTCTTTATATCTTTCTCCTTCTGCAGGATCTAGGGGGACCACAATCCTGGTTCCATTGTTTTCAAATACCATACTTTTTTGCTTAAGATTGATGATGCCACCCATATTGATAGCCTAATATAAACCCAAAAACGCAAGATAGGGGTCAATATCATTAACAATTTGTATAACTTCAAAGTCTGTGATTA
This sequence comes from Pinus albicaulis, assembly GCA_034641835.2. Taxonomy (NCBI): domain Eukaryota; kingdom Viridiplantae; phylum Streptophyta; class Pinopsida; order Pinales; family Pinaceae; genus Pinus; species Pinus albicaulis. The sequence continues at coordinate 842,988,522 of CM076569.1, read as the reverse complement.
CCCTTACTCCTTCGATATCTAGTACTACTTGCGAGAGCCTTCCCAATGGGATAATATTTTGATGATTTTCCATGCGCAACTGGATAGTGGACCGCTCCAACTTAGGTTCTCGCATTCGTTGCTAAGTCTGCTTTGGTAAAATATTCACATCAGATCCTAGATACAGAATGACCTGATCCATCTCATATGCACCAATTTGACAGTTAAGTGCATTCCCGTCCAATTCTTCTTTTATTCTTATAGATCTTATTAATAGTCTTTTGCTCCATACGGGGCTGTTATTTCTTTGCGCAATTGTCTATTAACGCTTGGAGGTTCTTGACTTAACTACGTCCATAGGTTTTCTTGATGCTTTCGGCATTGAGGCGCCCACTTCTGTGAAGCCTTTTTTCACTTCTACAAAGGTTTCCTTTTCTCTATGTAAGTTTAATCCTTCATTTTTTTCAGGTGCTTTTCAGATCTAGAGATCAGTCTCAGGCTTTGTCCCTTTGTCTTCACCAATGGTTGCACCACTCCTAGTGACGATATTTACATTTGGTTCTTCTTCACGCAACTCAAATCTTACCATATGAATATTTTGAGTGGGAGTCTTTTGTTTCTTTTCCTGCATTTTTTTAATCAAAACAGGGATAAATTCAATAACATGATCAAATTGTCTACAATACCTGCAAGACTGATGTGCTGGGTTCGGGCATTCGTATGAATAATGACCCACATTTCCACAATTATAGCAGATGAGATTCCCCCTTCCTTGACAAACTCCTTCTCCTCTCGTCGTCCTCTGCTTTGGAATCCACCACGCCCAGACGAGGATGTTGGTGAGGTTGGTTCAACGTGCATCCTATATAGGTCAACTCAGTCAATCATCAAATCGAAGCTGCGACAATGCTGCTCGTCATGTCCTGCCGATGACAAAAATTTACAGAATTGTTGCTTAAACTTAGGGATATATTTACCAATCCTTGGGAAAAATTATGTCGCGTGCATACCTATTGCTTGAAAAATTGTGCACCATAGCGTAGGAGTTCCACTTGGTCCTGTCGTGCTCTTCAGTGGGATTGGTCCTTCGGTTGATAGATAGTCATTGAATACAGGGCACTGATCCTTGTGATGCCAGAAAAATTTGCAACGTATACACCATACATCTTTGCATGCCTCCTTCCCATTATCCTTGCACAAACTCTATATTTCTAAGTGCATTTCCTCCAACTGGTTTTGGATTTGCTGAGCCTCGATCTGCACAACTGGTACTAGCGAGGATTCTAGCTTCATTGCAATCTCTACAGCTTCAACCTGTGTTGCAATATTCTACTAACTTAGAGGCTATCACAAATGAAATAGTAGCATAGCAATGAACCACTTTTTGTGTTGGGTGTCGTCAATAGTAAATCCTCCATTAGTGATGGCATGCTTCAACAATTGATCCGCTTCCCATATAGATTCGTTTAATTCTTGGCGAATCTCCTTCAACTCAGTTACGCATTGAGAAAATGATTTTGGCTTTTTGAACTGTTCCTTAAATGTGGCCTTCAGATTATCAATAGTTGCATTAGGGTTTGTTGCCACATACCTTATGTACCAATCCAGCGCGTGGTATTGAAAAGCAGTGGAAAAATGTGCTTTCTTTACATCCTCATTATTAATCTGCTACATTGTCCATACAACATCTGTAACAAACCAGAATTGGTCTACGTCTTCATTCCCGATACCACGGAAATTAGGTAACTTCATAGAAGCAGCCATATCAGTGTCTGGTGATGGAGGCAGAGGTGGAGTAGATGGATTGTTAGAGTGAGATGAGTTTGGGAGAGGAGTGGATGGGATCTAAACTATGGCCAATGACCTAAGACTATCCTGATCTTGAAATTCCCCTCCTTCCGAGTGCACAGATTCACCAGAGCTACTGATTTTAGGCTCCTCTTCACTATTAGATTTACCTTTGAGAGGGCTATAAACAAAACCTTCTTCTAGATATACTTTGTAAGTTCTTCCACTACGCGTAGTTGGGCCTCTACGGGACATTCACTCAATATGACTGCACAAAGCACCCTTTTCACACAATAGCATTTTAATCCACAGTTTTAGAGAGTGCAGGAACTTACCTCTAGGGCCCTTGAAAAACCTTCGTTCAGCTTCAGAATACGATAAAAAATGATCAATAGTGAATTCAGTCACAAATCCTCCATAACACTATCGATCCAATGATATACCGTGTGGGTGATCTTGTTGCTAGATTTCTCTAATTGTTGTACCAACTCCGGGGTCCACTGCGTGATCGTGTCATCCTTTACGCAAGTCTGGAATTCAGCAAGCCGAGACAACCACTCGTGCAACTCGGTTGCAAAGGAAGCAAAAAAAATTTAGTGGACCTCTGTGTAGATATACCTTTGTGCCCAATATTTGTCAGAGAATTTAGATATTCTATTTTCTTGGATCGCAAATTCACGTATTTTCTTATCAAGCCAATCTTGCAGTTCGTTCTTTGTTGGGTGCCAATACATAAAATCTCCCTCAAAATGATCCCGGTCCTGGCAATAGAACCATTTTTTGGCTTGAGGGGTCCTAACCCAAGTTCAGAGTAATCGTGCAACCAACAAAAACCTCCAACTACTAGCCCTTTCTGCAGTGATCTGCTTGCGGAGACCAAAGTCTCACTTGAAGCAGTATGGGGGGGTGCTGGAACCAAGTTTCCACACCCTGAGGAGATTTTTATGTCGTAGATCTAATCAGACTTACTGCAGATAATATAACATATTTGCACACCTACAGTCAATGGTAGCATATCTAACCCTTTGGAAAATTGTCACAAAATACTTCAATATATTTTGCACATAGTAGTTAATTGTACTTTATTCAGATCTATTTATCTAACATTCAGCTAATTCTCGCACATAGATGCAATTAATTAATTACCAAAGTAAATATGCAACATAGATTTCGATCGACAGCAAATAACAAATAATCTAAGACAGTAAATCACACAAGAATCTGGGTTCACCAAACATGCCTTCTTTATTAAGATATTTGCAATTTAGTACAATCTATCATTCTACCCACACAACAACAGAGTCCGCACACAACTCATGACTTAGGTCTCTGCGCACACAGCCATCAGGAGCCTAATTTCTACCCATACCAAACCCATATTAACAACGATGCATAACGAAACTAATCCAATATTTCATTCATTCATGCATGTCTATCATGTCTTTATCCTTGCTCGACTCTTACATATTTATATTATAAAAAACGCTCACGTGCCATGGTCCCAAACCATGGTTTGAGACTCATGTTTTTTCCCTTTAACCCTTTACAATAATTAAGGGACTTTGACCTGCCCCAAAGCCCCTTTGACCATATGCCCGCAGCGTGTACAACAAAACTTAAACAAAATTATCGCAAAAAAATACCCCAGGGGGCCGTGCTCCAACACCCAGATGGGTGAATATCTCCACAATGTATGGATTTCCACATTAAGTGTATAGTTATCTAGGGTAGGCCCCGCTTGGGTGAACATTTGTGCAAAGACAGATATCTAATTTGGTGGAAGAATGATTCGAGTGACCCGAGAGTTTGCACAAGGTGGAAAAAATGGTGACATTTGATTTTCTGCAGAGCTGGATATCTAAATTGGTGGAAGAGTGATCCAGGGGTCCAAAAGATATCACACCATGGATTATTTCGTGCACCCGAGATTACCCCCAAAACTAGATACAAAGGAAACACTGCAAAGGGAACATGCCATATGGGACTCGATAGTTTGGGTCGAGGAGGCATGTGCCATGAAGGCATGGTGGGTTTGCGTGGATGCCACATGATGGTCATTGCTAATGTGGCAAGTTATAATTGGCTAAACTTAAAATGATCATATATTTCAATCTAGGAGAGGGATTGAGATAAAATTTATATCTCCAGAAATATCTCGACAAGTCGAAGATGATGATAGTTTTTTTTTTTAGCTTCAATGGGGTTGGAAAAAGAGGATTTTTGTAACCCCGTCTTCATAATAAATCGTGAGGGTGAGGTTAAGTCATAAGTAACACCTTCCAGAACTCGAGATAGTACAAGGGGGTGGAATGGAGTATTACAAAGTTGTATCAAAACATGACCCAACATTGGACCTAGATGGGCTCAAGAACCGATGAAATGAAAAGTTAAGGTTTAAACACTAGACCTCAAGAGGCCCACACATATATTATTAAAATTTGTTTTGATAAGATATTTGTTATATGTATGTTTATGTTCACCTTTAAACTTGTAGATGTCATGGCTACTAATCTTGGTACAACGTTGTTTTCGAACCCAGTGATGATATGGTTATAAACATGTTGATATGTCATTTTTATTTCTTGATATATGTGACTGACATGCATTTTCGATATGTGAATAGCTACAGACAACATGTTTTAGACTAGCATAGTATTTGCATGAGAAGGTAATAAGTCAATATGTTTATGCTTGATATAACTAATGACTGTGTGTGTGACAACACATAAAAGGACCCAATTGTAGCAAGAAATAAAATGATGAACAATGATATGGTACAACATAGCATGGACTAAGTACACCATGAGAAAGAAGGGGAAAACTCCCCTAATAAAACAAAAACCTTCGAGAGCTTGAAGGCTGAGTTGAAGATTTGCAAAGCAGGGAATGAAAGACTCATAAGAAAAAAAGCAAAACATGCATGGTTGAACACAAACAAAGTTACCAACTTAACGAGAGCTGTAACGTCAAAATAAGAACTCTAGCCCAAAAAACCTCTATTTTGCACAAAAAATATGAAAAACCATCCTAAAAACAAAAAGTGTTGATGCTGCAACAACACTTTTTTGGGTGGTTAAAACCTAATAGGTTAGTGTTTTTTACCTTGTTTCAAAATTGCATCTGATACTTAAATATTAAAAAAAAAAACCCAAATGTGCATAACTTACTTCTTTACTACTATTTATACTCATATTTTTTGCATTAAAAAAAATATGATAATCATATTGTGTCTTTGTGTAGGTGCAACCTAGGTCAAAAATGACAAAAATACTCAAAATAGAAGCACTCTCAAATTGAAACCTATCATAGCTTCAAAAACTAATAGCATAGTCATTTTTTTTCTTTATTTATAAATTGCGTAGATACTTAAAATTTTATTGAAAAACCCAAATAGGTATAAATTTCTTTGTTACTGTTATTTACAATCACATTCTATAGAAACTAACTAGGCATATGCTTTTATCCTGCTATTTACAATTATGTCGTCTTTCGTCTTTTTTTCTACTGTCATTTGCAGTTTGTATCTTCAGCCAACAAAATCTTTTCTTATGTTCTATTTAAGAACATACCCATTCTATTCAGCCATTAACAAGATAATGTAAGCACGTTCCTAGTGTATGCGAAACATTTTCAACCCATTATGGGCCAAAATAAAAAAAATCATTCATAGGATGTGAGACTAAATTTATATAAACATATGCATTTTTTCCATAAAAAATTGGGAAAACAATAGATGTAAAAAATATACCACGTCATTCATAATTTTAAAGGCTTTGGAAAAATCTCAAAAATAAACTTATAATAGCTCCATTAAAGACAAAAAAAATTCAGAACTTCATTGAATGTGTATCTCAATAAAGTTGGATTGAAGTTATCTATAAATACCATGTGTATCTCAATCCAACAAAAATTAGATTGAAGTTATATATAAATAACCATTGCAACATGCAACAAGGATAACGAGTTGTCTAGGAATACAATATTGTGCATTGCTCTCAATGAACTAGAAAATTATATATTATTGCTTTTATAGTTGTCTAGGAATACAATATTGTGCATTTCTCTCAATGAACTAGCAAATTATATGTTATTGCTTTTAAATATATAAAGGGTGCAACTTTCAAGAAGCCATAATTATTATTAAAAATCATACCACATAAACACAATCTTGGGTTCATATTTCCTATCACCACAACAAGGAAATCATTTTCTATAAAGGAAAATGTTACATACGGTTTTCCTTCATATGGCTCTATAAAATAGAACTTTGAATTACATGGTTAATGGTATATAAAAATTAGGTAAAAAATTAAATTAGAATTTCAAATAGAATCCTCTAATGGAGCAATGTAAACCCGTTCAAAGTTCATTAATAAATGAATACAAAAAACATCATAAGTAATATATCTATCACACGCTTAGTGATTTTTCCATTGTTGAGGTTCATAGAAAACACTTTATCTATTTCATTTTTTCGGTTTTATATTCAATTAATGCAATTAATATCATTGGAAAAATCACGGATATAGTGAACTCTAGGATTTAAATGGTCTAAACCCAAACAAAACAATTTCATTGATAAGATTGTGACAATGACCAATAAATAGAATTAGAATGGATGACATGTGCTAGAGATTTTCTCCTAATTGAAAACAATTAATTTTATTAAGCATGCAAAACAATTGATCGTTCATACCATAAACAAATCTTATACATAATAAAAAATATATGGCATGGACTCTGGACTATGTAAACACTCAATAATAAATACAACTGTGCATGATAGATCCAAATAAGCATAAAGGTAGAAAATGGCTACATGAGTGATCCTAACAACGAAGGACGACATTTAAAGCTTCTTTGAGTTGGTGATGGTCAGTGCAACAAAACTCCATGCTCACCAGGAATTCATGTTCTCATTGTAGAATAGGAGTTCTGCATGGATTGATTGAGATTTTTTTATCGTTAGGGTGCAATGGCTTACAAGGATGATGCTTAGACACACACACACACACATATCGTATACCTAGGTTAGGTCTTTCAAGACTATAAAGAAGTAGAAATTATTAACCATGTAACAAATTTCTTATGTGTCTTTTCTTTGCTTTTATAAGAGTCATATGTAGTTTTACAAGAGTCATCAGTTAGAGGTAATGGGTTGTTTGATTTACTTCTTAATGGAATTGATCGATTAGTCTTTGCGAGGTTCATTTTGTAGATTTTTCAATTGATACTCGTGACATAAGGTTTAATTTGGCATATAATTATGCTTGGTCAATAGACATGGGGACAAATTCTATCATCAAGAGAGTTTTATTTATTGTGGTTTCTTTGTGGACAATATCAAGTTCAAGATAATTATTTGACTTTGGTCTTGTATCCAAGACAGGATAAATGTCTTTTTCATCACAAAGAGGATGCTTTTATTTGATAAAATGAATGTTAGGTACAATTACAGAGTATTTAGAAAGATGCCCCAATATCATGGTTTGTGAAATTGTGAAATATAAATTTTGTTGGATGGAAGCTTACGGAAAATGTTAAATATAATTACCTGGCTTGGGTTAGCAGAGGGATCTAAGCCCTTAATTGAAAATTATTATTTTTTGAACTTTTGCATTATAAGATTCTTGCACATGATTTAAAGCTGTAAATCTAGTGATTTAATTTTCTCTTTTCCTCACTGTGACGAGTTTCCATTGGATGGCCTTTGAGAGCTATGATGAATCTCTCCCACATACCTACAAAAGGCATGGTAGTGGACTCTTGGCATGCTTCATTGTTGCAAACGCTTAAAATAATTAAATAATGCACCTCATTATCTAGATTATAACCCATGCATATAATGTAGACTTAGATAGAAGCGCGAAAATGTTGTAAGTATAGTTTTGTTTCTTTGGAAAAATCTCACAAAACAGTTAAACTAAGATTCATATGAATCGTCTGTGCAAATTATCAATGCTTTCATATAGAAAAACCATTTTCCAATTTGGTCCAACAAATAACCCACCTAGTAAAATGGTTTTCCCATCTAAGCAGAGGAACAAAAACATAAAAGATCATGTAATAGAAACCAAGAACCCATATGCAATCTAGGAATGAAATGAAGGAAAATTCCAAAAAATGCCATGCCAAGAAAAATAGAACACACTGACCAAAACAATTTCTTCATTTGATCAAATAGAGGAACCTGACATAATCATATCAAATATTGAAAATGGGAAAAGGAACCCATTAAAACATTAAAGCACCTACATACTAGCTAGAATCAATTAAAAACCAAATAATACACATAAAAAAACTACCATTGACCAAGGGTTTACACCCAAAACAATAACTTGAACTCAGTGCCGACCCTTTGTGTAGCAATGTCAAAATTAGATCTTTTGATCATCCAAAAAAGTTACAAATTTTCAAAATTCCAGTTTCCCTGTAGGAAGGAAAACCCAATTCTTTGAGTGTAATAACCTAAAAAAGATGGGAAGGTCACCTATTGATACTCACAATGCTCACCAAAATACACACTAATTGTGTGCCCACTTACTTATAGAGAAACCACTACATGAATTGAAACATACATGGCAGGCACATTAAATGTTTCAAACATTATTTGTGTCATTTTTTCTTAGTTTTCCTTGGGATTAAAGGGAGCCTTAATGAGAAGAAAATGATGCTCCTCTTGGGCAACTCAGAGTTCATTATAAAATGTATGGCGTAGACCCGAGCATTTTTTTCTACATGCACTTATCTCCTCATTGTTGCTTCTTTGCTTCTATTAATAATAGGGAAGGGGCTTTAGTTGTTTCTCTTCGTCTTGGAGCATTAAAGTTGTCAAAGCCCACCACCGAGGTAGACCAAGTTCAACTTCAAATGGTATTGTTTAGAAGGTTCAACTTTACAACATAGTGACTAAGGTATGGGTTTTCCATATTGAACAACATGGACTCTAACTTGGAGTATACGATAGGAAACGTGGTTAATATGTGGGTTGATGGATGGAAATTTTTATTGTGTAAAATAATGTAATATTCCACACTTAATAATATATTTATAGTATTTTAATGTGTTGGTAATTGAAATTAAAAAAAAATGAATAAGAAATTGATCTGAATGAAAAGTGGCCTACACCCATGGTATTCATCCACCCATGGTATTTATCTACCCATGATATTGTAAGTGATATTTATTCATGGTATTCATTCACCCATGGTATGTATCTATCCATGGTATTCATTCACACATGGAATTTACCCATGGTATTGTAAGTGGTATTAGAGCCAAGATTTTTTTGGGCAACTTGTTTGTAGAGCAGATATAAAAATATTGGTACAAAATTTTAAGAAAAAAATAGAAGATCTAGATTCCTTGCGAAAAAATATCCAATTTAAAAAAAAAACATTAGTCGAATCGAAGTTTGGATGAGGGAGATAAAACTGATTCAAAATCATCAAAGTTGTAGAAATTTTTCTAACGACAATTCATGGATGACAACTCTCCTGTCATTTTTTGTAGTTTTCAGTGCGGAATTTCAGAGAAATGGTTATATATTTGAGCTCTCCTTGAAAAATTGCCCGATTTCAAAAAACAAATTGGCCAAGTCAGAGTCCGGACGAGGGAGTTATCACTTATTTAAAATCAACGATTTTTTCAGAAATTTTTGTGATGGTGGGACAATTGCAACGCAAATATGAGTTTCCAAAGTCTGCAAATAGCGATTTCAAACACATGGGTAGATGAAAAATGACCATTCTATTTTTAAAAACAGGTTATATTAAAGATTTTGAGTTATATTGGCCGAGTTATGATCATTTTAAATCTAGAGCAGCATTCAGAGCGGGTTCCCTTTGGAGACGTGCCCTCCCACCCCACTTTAGTAGGCACCTGCTTCACATTCATCAGTTTCAGCATAGAAGCGTTTAGCTTGGGTTCTTTGGAGAAATTCCCTCCCACCCCAAGCTATGTAGGCACCTGCTACTTCATCAACAATCAACGTCATGGTTATGGGTCAACCACACAAAATCTTTGTCATTGAATTCCATTTGCTAGGTAGCACATTGTTAGTATCACAGTTGGTCACTATCATTACAGGGTATCTCTATCATCGGATCTTCATTTTTCATGGTTATGGGTCAGCCATAAACCCACACTTCATCGAAATCCATTTTCTAGGCTGCACACTATTAGCATCACAGTTGGTCATAGGCATTACAGGGTATCTCTATCCTTGGATCTTCGTTTGTCATGGTTCTGGGTCATCCACAAACCCACACTTCATCGAAGTCCATTTACTAGGCTGCAAATTGTTAGTATCACAGTTGGTCATAAGCATTACAGGGTTTCTCTATCCCCAGATCTTCCTTCATTACAGTTATGGGTTAACCACACAAAACCCTTCTCTTCAGTGGATCTTCATATTCAACAAGGGCTTCTCAGAAGGGAAATTCACGCAATGGGGACCATTGCTTCTTATGGAGGGAGGAATGATCTCAATGAAAAGTGGCCTACACCCATGGCATTCATCCACCCATGGTATTTATCTTCCCATGGTATTGTAAGTGACATTTATCCATGGTATTAATTCACCCATGGTATGTATCCACCCATGGTATTCATCCACACATGGAATTTACCCATGGTATTGACCCATGGTATCCACCTATGGTATCTACCCATGATATTGTAGCTCAAAAAAATTCTATAAATAACAAGCCTCACTTTGTAAAATGACATATTTTCCACCACAATGTAGCCCTTACAGTTATCCTTTGTTTTAATAGAAATTCTTTGTGGTTTTATTTACTGTGTGTTCTCTCCTTTTTTCTCGCATTCTAATTTTGTAGATCTTCACATATCCATTTCAATTTTTTAGATCTTGAGGTCTCCTCCCAAGATCCAGAAAAGAAATAGAATAGATTATAAGACTCGTTGGGAAAGCATGGGGAGTGCATGCAACCCATGTGTCTTAGGCACACTCATCTAGGGAATTTTGGGATACTAACCTGCATTAGAGTGGAGGCAAAGGTTTACCTATTGAAGCACCACTATAATCATGAACATAAGTAAAGGAAATTGATCTTCTGGTTTCAACAATTCCAGTGTCTGCTACCAAACTAGAAAAGAGCATATATAAACTCTAATTGCGGGTGGACTAGGCCCATAGGAATTTCGTGTTGGAAGTTTGGATCCAACCCTACCACCAATAGTTTACCTTGATCGAGTGAATGATGTTGAATAGAAATAATCTTAGATAGCTAAGCAAGCCATTGATATGCGAGCAAAGACAAGAGTAAAGAAAGTAGTGGGAGAGTCTAAAAGAGAAGCAAAAAAATAGGAAGCTATGCTGGGGAGCACCAATTCAAACCCATATATAACAACAACCAACGTCAAAGTGAGCAACTTATTGCACTTGATTTCTCCCTTGTTGGTTCAAAATCAACTACCTATTAGCTAGTTCACATGCAAGTTGAGAGAAAATGATTTCTTGCTTGCTTGTTAGCGGTTTAAGCTCTATTTGAGCCTTGCTTTGATGCCATATTTTGGTCTCGCCGGTTCATTGGCCTCCTGAACACTTCTTGCATTCCCTTGGCTTAACGATGCAAGACACTAGCTCAGTAAATATCCAAAGCATATCTATCTTCAAAAACCTGGGAAAAATTAGTGCTCAGAGAATGCATGTTGCCTTCGTATAAACTAAGCCTTGAAAAATGGTATTTGTGGGGAAAATTACAAACCCTTGAATTTAGCTTTATGTTTTTTATGGATAATGGTGCATGGTACTTATGATAGAAACTAATTTTTCATCTAAATCCATTTACAAAAATTTTCTAGAGATTTTATTACTTTAACTGGTCACCACCAAGTGTTGATATAGGATGGTAATGTAGGATCCAAAACAAGAAAATAAATAGTAGTCATTGAAGTTGATGCTCCATTAGAGTCAGGAGATAGATCCAACAAAATTTATAGGCTACATAATCAACAAAACAAAGAGTTCCTAGTTGCAAGTTAAGAGTTATGTTCATTTCCCCCCTTTATTACCAAAATACGAGTTTCAAGGCTATTTGAATGAAATTGTCCTTTGTTAAGGGGTTGGTGAATATGTCGGCAATCATCTCTACATACACCATTCCTTCTTTAGTTCAAGACTAAAGACAAGGTCATATCCTGATGAAATAACGATATTTCGTTTCCTCCCAAGTGAGACGTCGACCTCCAGGCCACTCCCCCCATTCTGGAGAAAGTGAAGTTGACCTTGAAGGAAAGCATCAAGAGGCCCTGAACTGGACCTAAAGAGCATGGGTGAATCTTGGATGCATGCTTCGATGCAACAAGGGGAATTATCCCTGGTTTGAAGGTATGTAGACATAATTCTGGCAGGTTTTGTGATGTCATTCTTGTTGATTTGGCATGTTACAAACACAATCCAAGGGAACGCAAAATCCAAGAGAACAACGATAAAAATAGAGAGCAATCACATACATGTGATTTAGTGAAATCAATTCTAGGACAAGTTGTAAGACCTGTGAGATCATGTTCATGTATTTAAATATGAGGTATAAATTGCAAGAAATTCTTGAGGTTACCAACCCTTCCAACTTTAAGGTACAAAATGAAAAGAAACTATCAAGCTACGAATGAGGGGGGATGGCATGAAGGCATGAGGTATTGGTTACTAGATTTAGAAATAGAACCATTAGACAAATAAGAACAAAGCCAAGAGCCTAGAATATAGTGTCAGACCAAGAATTTTTTGTTTCTTTCACTCAAACTGCAAGCAATTTACGACTAAGGGAGATGGTATTTAGGAACTATGGTATATGGCGAACATTCCAAGAGCCACACAAACAATTAGACACAAATTACAATGTAAAATCAATCCAAAGTTTATTTTCCTGAAAAAATGCAATAACATGTTATGTTATGGACTAATGCTAACCTAAAATAGAAATGCTAATATGAACTTTGGTTAAAAGAGAGATCATTCGTTGGTTAAAGAGGCAACTGCATGGAAACTATGCAATAAGGCTCCAAATTTGTTCAACCAATAATATTTGAAATACATGATCTTTAAAATTCAATTTTAATGAATATTTATTGAAACTTTGGTTTAAGAAAAATACATTTGATGGTCAAGCGTCAATTAATAGTAATTCAAACCTCAAGTGAATGCTATATACCATGTTTATCGGCAAGTATAATAATGTACTAGTGAAATTTGATAATGACTTTTAAACTTTAAATATTAACATTTGTTGAAAGATAAAAATAAAATTTTATATAAAAAATGTATTAATAAAAAATTTAAATTAATAAAAGAAATTTGAATATATTATTTTACTATATATAAATTGTAATAAAAATTTGGTTATCACTAAAATTTATACACAATTCTTAATATAAGATATATGTGATTATTCCCAAGAGGTGTAGAATAGACAACAACAGGGTGTTATGTTAAGGCACTCCGTGGTGAAAAGGTCACCCGTTTGAAACTCTATGGGCAAAAATCCAGTCATGCTAAGGGCTAGTGTGGCCCATGCCGGGTGTGATCCTTGGGTGATTTTGACGGCTTAGATGCCTAAGGGTCGCGGCTACTCAAGCCATAGGTTAGGCATTCCAGTCATCTCAAGACTCACATTACCTAACAAACAAAAAAACATACATGTGATTACAACGAATTTTTCTTTTACCATAAATTTAGATTAACTAAAAAAATCATTCACCTTCTTAAAATTGATTAAACTTGAGGGTGATTAATATCCATCTTGATGTGCAACATTTACTTTGGAGATGGATGGTATTCAATCCATCAAAATTGAATTGTTTTCAAATCCAAAGATTTGTAAATCGCTACTAACACATTACATGCACAGTCTAGCTCTTTTACATTTTGGTATTATTTTGTTGGAATTCGAAGATATTTTTTTTTATGAAATTGTGGCTCTTTTGTTGTTCAAAATGTTTTATTGAATGCATAAGTGAATTCGACACCTTGAAAGACCTTGTAGCAGTCAGATTATGTAGATTTCATATATCAAACTTGTGATTCAAATAAGTCCCTACCAGATTTCAGGAAAAATTGTTTGGAAAATATGTCCTATAAAGAACCAAAGCATAAAAGATTTAAATTATTGCCACATTAAATGCAACATAAAAAGTGAATATTATTATTATTTTTTAATCGAAATAAGAAATTATATTAGACAAAAACTATTTATGGAGTGCAACAATTACAACACGATACACCATATTATAAAGGTTTCTTGTTAGCTGACTTATCATGTTCTTCAGACTCGGCTATCATGTCAAAATTAGAAAATTGGAAGTTGAAAATAGTCCAAAAAAATGTGTAAACTCTTATAGATTTTAACTTCCATACTACTTACACATCATGAAGAGAAGTAATGTCATCACTAGCAGAACCCATTCCTTTATCCATAGTTGGCTCATTTAAACTCGGGAGATCAAGCCAAGGAGAGATGGAAGAGATACTTGTTGAGGAAGGTTCTAAACATTGTTGTTTCATAGATAGATAAAGTTTTCATTTTATTATGTTGAGTGGAGATTTCAACCTCTGACTTATTTATCATATTTCGATGTTCTCACATGTTTTTCATGGAAGAATTAATGCTATAATTTCTTCCTACATTGACTTCAACTATGCATGCAAAGTGTCATATTTAAGTGCCAAACAACTATTCCAATTCATGGGTGAATATTATGCCCACCTGGACTCTACTCCCCATCAAATTTGTCTCACCGATATGGTTAGTTTGTCCACTTATGACCAACAAAACCCCCACTACCATTCTATGGGAATAATCTTGACAACTGGTGGCACAATATTTTAGTCTCAAGTTTTCCTCTTCTTCATACAACGCCTCATGATAGTTGTTGAATTCTATATTTTCTTCCAATAGAATATCCTCATAAAAGTAATCTTGCTACAATTTATGTTGAATATATTCTTTGTGATTTTAATGTTGGAGTATTGAGTTTCATGTATTTGATTGATTTCTTTTTTCCCACTTCTACAATGTTATTTTTGAAATTTTAATATTTTTCTCCGAGATATATATTGGGGAACCAATGACCTATTTCCCTCATGCTTGTGATACTACCTCCCTAAATCCTTTCTTTTGAAGCCATAGTGGGTGGAAGGTCAAAGGGCCATTTCTTTCTTTGGCCAAATTTCTAACATAATTGGGAAATGATATGAGTTTCTCTAAGGAAAAATATGAGAAAAAGCAAAGGGGAATTGAGCAAGGTAGGAACTCACAATTAAAAATATGCTCATTTGAGCTGCAATATGTCCTAGATTCATCCACTTATTACTCCAAGAGAATCTATTCACATGTGGTTTGATATTTATTAATCCCAATTTCACAACAATATCTTCCATATGTTCTTCAAAAGGGTCTCTTACTGGGGATCCTTTTTTCTTCTCCCAAGGGCATAGAGTGGTGTTGAAGTCCACTCCCATAATACAATTTTGGATTAACTCAAGTATTCTAACAAAGAAGGAAATACCAACATTCCACTTTTTCCCTATAATTAACTAGCATATCAACATTGGTGAAACAACATATATTTTGACTTGAGATGTGCAAAAGATGAAAAACCGACCAATGAAGAATACTTTGCTGAGAGAAAAAATGAAAATGGGAAGAAAACCATGTAGTGCTTATACCCCTTAATGCTACATAGAATTAATTTTTTGCATTTCACATGCATGCCACAAGTTTGAACATTTGTTTTAGGGCATGTTGATCACCCAATTTTGTCTCCACGAGGAAGAGGAATATATGCCTTTCTTTTGTTACTAAGCTTTTAACTTCCATCATTCTCACCTAATCCTCTACATTTCTAGGAGATCATTTTCATCATTTTTACTAATTGTTATAGAGCCCCCTTACATTGGAGTTGGGCCACTTTCTTTTCTAATGTTCCTGGGGGGCTTTTGAAATGCAACCTCCAATGATCTTTGAGGTCCTAGCTCTTTATCCATTTTACTTTTTCACTTCGCACATCCCTATTAGTCTTTCTCGTTGTTTTCCGATGGGTTTTTACCTGATGCTTTTTGTTTTTTCCCTTGAAAATTTTCATCCGCAAAACCAAAAAAGGTTCATTGCAATTTTTTAGGCGAGCAGAAAACATCTTCGTCCTCAAATATTCTTCTTCTTCTATATTTTCCTTTGTGGATACCTCTTCTAATGGCGGTATGTAGGCATTTTGACCTTCAGAGCTCATGCGAGTTGGGTCTTCACGGGGGTTCTCTTGGGATTTTTGCTCAGGGATTTCACCTTCTTCATCCATCTTATTTAAAATTTCATATTTGAAGCCTTGGGCTTGAATATATTTGTTTTGGCAAGAGGAGGATCAATCTGCCTTTGTGGCTGGTTTCTTAGGCAAATGGGGGTCCTTTGTGCCAAATCCATTTTCTTTTATGGGTTTTGCAACTGTGTTTTTCCAAGCAGAGCCCTTTTGGCACTTAGGTTGTTGCCATTGATATCCTTCTTCGACCTGTTGCTAGGCTTCTTCAAAAAAATTGCAACTTCTAGCAAAATGCCCAGACTCATGACATAATTTTCACTTAAAAGGAAGTTGATCATAGTCAACTTCTTGAATATGGGTCTAGTTGCCCAACTACAAATTGATGGATGCGAGCAAACTCTTGTTAAGAACTTCCTTTACACATATTTGAGCACAAGAAAACATCTCCTCTCATGCCTCAACTCGATTAATGTAACGACATAGGGAATTTTCAATGTTCTAGATGTCTCTTCATTCTAACATTGTAGAGGAAAATAGGGCAATTTTATCCACATTAGAACTGCATAATGAACGTCATTTTCCAGTTTGAAGTTAAGGTTCCAACGATCCAAAATAGAGACCTTGGGCACCCATAAAATAAGGGCCACTGCAAAAAATTAGATCCTGATCTGCTTCGTTTTCAAACAAGAATGTAGTAAAACCCCATACCATGGAAAGAAACAGAGAGTTGTCCATTGATGAGAGGTCTCCAATTTTTATTAATAGAAAGATTCAACGACATTGGAGAAGGTCAAATGCTTGTAAATTTTCCTATTAGTCCCTGATCTACTAATGTGACGATAATTACTAGGGATTGATTGGCGTGGTTTGCAATCTTTGATATTTCATCCAACTTTTTGATAACCCTAATTGGCTTGGCATGTTGAAAGCAAAGACCACCAACAACCAGTGTCAAAAACTTCAATATTAAAGGCAAGCCCTATAGAACCTAAAACCATTGAAATGAACCACAACTAAGGCTTCGCTAACTAGTCTTGAGAGCTCGTAACAACTAATTATTTTATTTCTACTATTTACAAAGTGAATATTGTTGACTAAACCTAAGAACTAATTATATTAAATAAAAAAACAACATATCCACCTCTATTAAATAACAAAGGTTAGTAACAAAGAATAAGAACACATCCTCCACAAATGTTCGGCAAATGATGATTTTAAAATTTATCACTCCTACAATAATGACCAATGGTGATTTTATATGTTACCAATCCTATAGGACACTGAGAGTAATGCTATACATATCTTGAATTTAAATACTAGTACCAGAAATTATAATAACACATTACAACATATTCTACTAAAATGTATATTCAATCATATGGAATGCCCAAAATTTATTGGAGAAATTGGCTTCTGGTTTGACTTTGTATCTCAGGCACGTCCTTTAATCCAAGGTTGATATTTCGAGAAGGATAATAATTGTAAGTTCCGCGTAGCTTAAAAGAAAGGAAAGAACCTCGTATGAATGCCAATTCAATGATCTAGTTACCCGCAATTGTTACTGTGCTTCACTTCATTCTATGGTGCTGTGAAGTTTTATAAAAAAATATAAAGGAAAGAACCTCGTATGAATGCCAATTCAATGATCTAGTTACCTGCAATTGTTACTGTGCTTCAATTCATATTCTATGGTACTGTGAAGTTTTATAAAAAATAATTTTTGTTTCTGGACCCCCTTTAGGCTTTGGTACCATAAAATTTCATCTTCCATGGATTTGACAATCGGCACTGTGGCGCAGCCTTTATGCGGGCCGGAAGATCTAGAGCTTTAACCATCACATCATGCTTGAATATTATTCCAGCTTGGCGTACTCTTTTATTCCTGGAATAAAGGTGCAGCTCTGTTGCACCCTTGACGCTCGACAACTCTCTCAGGGTTAAGAGGATTGGCATGTGGAAACTCTGCAACATTAATTATTTTTTTTCCAAATACCATTTACGTTCTCAGGGATAATTGCCCTGAGGATGGATTTGCATGTGGAAACTCTGCCACATTAATTAATTGCTTCCAAATTCCATCTAGCAATTGCAGCCTAGTACTAGTACACGTTTTTGCTCTTTTTGCGGAATTTCTTCTAAACAATTTTGCAATTTACTCATGACAAGAAGTGTATCTCGAAAGTTTAGAAGTATAAGGCAGCAATGAGAGTAACGAAAGTATTACACAAAGTGAAAGGGTGGTTTATGCATAAAGATTTGTTATGCTGGGATGATTTAGTAAGGGCGACATGTACCACAATAATGTATGGGTTTGGTTCCATTTCATCCAAGTTATGACTCTCTTGACCTCGAGAAGCATAGGGTAATGGTTGGTAGTGTGGTTACGAGGATTGCATAAGAGACATGAAGGGGTGTTTTATGTGCATTGGTTTGGTGGTCATAGTTGAACATGTTTTATCTATGCTTTTTGATATTTTTAGTGTTACCTTGACTCTCTTTCCAATTGCTTTCCCAACTGGCGCAAACTCGAGCCATGGTTGTATAGGAACTGAATTAGTCAAGGGGGGCATAGGAATTGGTTTAATCGGTGCCAAATCTAAGTAGGGTTGTGGTTGAGAGGGAAAGGTGGTGTTTGAAAGATCTAAGTACCAAATTGGAATCCCCAAAGTTAAGTTAAGTAAGTTCAACATGGCCATAACTAGCATACTAACTAATCATGAGGGTCAAAACAAGAAATGAATTTGGCCAAAGGGGTAGTGTGTAGGGCAAGGGTGCACCTATCCCAATGTTGAATTGCTAGCATAGGTTGTTGATGAATTGGCTGCAAAGAAGAAGCTCTAGGCCTTTGAGGGGCTTGGGAGCTAAACACCATGCACTTGGAAGGATCTAGGTGTATCAATGAAAGGATATGGGCCATAATAAGTTCCAAGCAACATGTAGCCTTTGTAGACTCTTGTGCTCATATATGATATGAAGGGATGGTTTGGTTCCTAATCATATAGAAAATGGCATTCTCAGGATTAACCTAATTCTTAGTATAATAGTAGGTGAGTTGGTCTAGTGTGACAATCCTCCCATTATGAGGGAAGCTCATGATGAAAAATACTAATGAGAGAATTTCCTTCATGGCATACATGAAACTATGAGCTAAGAGGACATTATAGTCTAAAGGGGCATTAATAAGCTCAACATCAATCAAGACTTTTTTATTGGTAACCTTGATGGGACAATTTTGGTATAACCCTTCAAACTATGAGGGAAACCATCATACACATGTAACATTATGGTAGATGGAATGAGAGCAGTTGATCCAAGCTTTCTCTAAACTTGGGCAAACATATTGCATGTGGATGAACCTTTGTCAACATTGCAACGATGGTTAACAACATTCTTGATCAAAACATGTATTTGGAAAGCTATGGATGGGAATAGACGTGGATATTCAACTTTGTTGATGTCAAAGACAATCATTTGATCATTTGAGGGATTCAAAATTCCCAAAGCAAAGAATAGAGCCTTACATTATGAAGGACATGTATGAAGAAGTTCCAGAGTTGACATGACCATGGGGGACTTGGCCAATTCATTTACTATGCTACAATTATGGGTAACATGGGTATTGACATTAGGTGTGTTTCAACATAATGGACATTTGGCAATATTAGGCTGACCCTCAACCAATGGTCAAGGTATTTGTAGGGTTTCATTTGATGATGGAAGAAACTTTAAGAATGGGGTTGGTTTATTCTTAGGTGGGGGACAATATTGAAGCGATTGAGTAGTAAGGTTAACGTTGCCTTAATTTAACATCAAGATTTGATAGGTCCCATTCTTAGGTTGACTGGGAACTAGAAATGGGGTTCATCCTTTGTTGGTGGCCACATACCCTTGATTGGGAAGTGAGTCCATGAGCACAAACAATTGTGAAGGTAGGGCTTGAGTAGAAGAGGAAGGTAGCTTGTTTTCGTATTTGGCATTCTCCATCATTTCCCATGCATGATGCATTTATAAAAGGAGGGGACACTCATGGGTATAGTAACCATATGTACCACAACAAGAAAAAGTATTCGTACAAATAACTTTTCTTTGCTTGGGTTGATTACCCAACTATTAGGTTGTGGTATTTGAGTTGCCCCCATTATTGACATTAGATGGTTGGCCTTGGTTTCCTGGGCTCCCTTAGTTCTAGGTGTTTCTTTTTCCTTTCTCGTTATTCTTTGTTTTCGAATTAGGGGGATTATTCATATTTTGGTATGTATAAACATGGCCATATTGGGGTGGTTCATTTTGATCCATGGGATATTGAGGTGTTGGTGTTAGAGGGGATGAAGCACTTGGCTATGGGAAGGGGTAATATGGATTTGAAATTGCACTTTGGAAGGTTGGGTTAGTACAAGCATTCCTAGGTGCACACTAATGAAGATGGGTATAAGAGTAAGAAGTATTAGTGCCCCCTGGGCAGCAATGCGAGAAGGATTAGAAAGGAACTAGGTTTAGGAGGTATTGGTTCCCTCTCATGGCTGGCCATATCCCATTGGTCTAGGTGGACTCAAGTGAGGTTGATAGGAAATATATCTAATCATTCCATGAGTAACATGGGATGCCCTAGATGATTATGTGCCACCTTAGTGAGAGTGTGGAGCATCAAGGATGATGGTGTATAAGTACACTGGTTGGGAATAGATTAAATCATATTTCATGGAATTTTGGATGGCCTCTTCCTTGATTCTAGAAAATGTCAAAGTGGCATCCTAGGTGATGGGAGGAAGGGGTGAATTTAGGAACCAATCCACAAACAACCGATTGTTAAGTTCTAGAGCCTTGCATAGGATTTTCCATCTATACTACTCCCAAGTGTGATTAATAATGTGAGTGGCTATACTTTGGAAACAAGTGGTCAAAATTTTAGTACTAGTACCATGGTAGATTGATGACTAAAAGTAAGAAAGGAATGGGTTCACAATAGTTTCAAATTTTCAATGGGTTCCATTGGGCTAGTTGATGTACCACAATGTAGTAACGCTATTTAGTGTGCATTGAAATAACAAATATAGATATGGTCTTCGATAATGTAGTTTGAGAAACACTACATGTGGAAGGACCTGATGTGGTTGGAGGGGTTCTCTTTATAATTCCCCTCATACTTGGGGATATCTAAGGTAAGTTTGGTTGGCATTGATGACCAATCCAAATTGTTGATGATATGATTGTTAATGAACTTTTTAAAATCTAGTAGCTAGGTTGATACTATACATGAAAGGTAAGAAGGGTCAGGTGACATTCATTCCTACATTGGTTCCTACTTTGTGTCTGATGTTGGCACACATTGTTTCCAACATTAGTGCCAACATTCCCCCCTATCGACACCTACATTTGGAATGACATTATTGTTAAAGTTTACACATGCCATGTTTTCAGAGGGTTGGCATTGATTGAAACTAGAGGAGGAGGAACTACTAGAATACCTTAAAGAGCTAGAGCTCGAAGATGGGCTAGGGGGAGGGACCGTGACTTGTAAAGCAAGTATAAATATTCTTCCAAGAGGAAATAGGGGTTCATACCTATCAATCTATGTTAATGGCACCTTGGGATAGCTATGGTATCAAACAAATGACACAGAAGGTCGAACCTAAAAGGCTAGAGGGATGAAGATGCCAATCAAGTGAGAAAATAGTACACATAAACTCATAAACTAATACTACATGTGTAGGTAATGGAAAGTGGTTTGATGTGAATTATTATATATTAACTTGATCAAATAGTGTTTGTCCTTGAAATAAAATTAACTCCAAATTCGAGGACCAACTACACTATATACAGTACCTAGACTATGTTTCAAATGGAATTCAACACAACCTGAGCGCCAAGTAATCACACCTGGTTAAGTGAAGATAAGGAGAAACATTTATCCTTAGGATAAATTAGGTGATGAAATCCTAATGACTCATAAGAATATATCTCAGGTACAATTGCTTCCCAACACTGCAACTTGTAGGGTGGTTTTTCTTAAAATACTGACCATTATGCTACCTTTATTCAATGGAGCAACTTGTAGGGTGGTTTTTCTTAAAATACTGACCATTATGCTACCTTTATTCAATGGAGCTGACAAAATCTCATCTTTTGGGTGAAAACCACAAACCCAAATTCCCTACCAAGAGTTGGAAGCCTTTAGGGGAACCACTAAATATAGAGCCTAGTTCTTACTCCTATCATGGGTTTCTTCTTGCTATTAGTTTTTGAACATTGGATGGTGAAGGATTTCAAGTTCCCTACAAAGTCAACTGTTATGTTTAAGTGTAAGGAAACCAAGGGGAAATTTTTGAATGTATATCCCCTAGGTCCTCACCTATCTATAGAATTTGTTTTGTTCGCAAGCATACTTAAGTATGTTATTTAGAATAAGGTTTATTTTATTGAGGTTCATCTTGGGGTCATGAACCAAGCATTGATTAATATGGTGTAAGTTGTGTGCATGTGTGGTGTGTTACAAATTAAAACGAATTTCTTCTTTAAAATTAAATGAAAATTAACTATTAAGCAATAAATGACAAGCAAGTAAGAACAATAAAAAGAAAGTGAAGTTAAATGCACAAGTAATGGCAATAAAAAGAAAGCGAAGTAAATGCATTAAAAGACAAAAAATTTCATAGTCTATGAGGGTTTCAAGCTAGAAAAAATGGCCAAAAGGTAGTTTACAAAAGGTTGGATAATGTACTAAGAGAAATATTTTTTTGTTTTTGCTATTGTCCTACAATCAACTTTTTTGAACTTACTATAGTAATCAAACTTGATTATGGCCTGTAATCACTATAATAAAAAGTTAACTAATGGGAGGGGGATCCAAGGAAGTGAAATGAGCGGAATAATATAAAATCTTAAAGGGTTTTTTCTTAGTCCAAAAATTAATGGATGAAGCTTAATAAGTGACCAAGAAATTCTAAAAATAGGTCTACAAGTCTACAACAACAAAATTTTCTACTAGTTCCCAAGATCTAGTTTGATGGATAAATACTAAAACTCCTAGGCATATTTTTCTCTATCTTAATATCTAATATTACAAATATTTTGGTTTGCTTAGGGCCTATTGTGATAAGAACGACAATCCTTAGATGGAAATATGTCAACTAGAGAAAAATGAGAAAAAAATTGAAATTTTTGAAGAATCCCCGCCCCCCCCCTTGTAGGTTTCTACCACTTACTCTTTGTGTTGGCAACACTGCTCTTCCCTTAAAAAATTGCACTGGGCCACCACAATTTTCCCCGGAGAGCTATATGTTGGCAAGTAATGATGCTCTAAGTACCATAAATTTGTTTTAGGGTGTCATCTGCCAGTGTCCCAAAACTTGTGATTTGTACACACAATAGAAAAGAGAAACAAAGGAAAATGATCCAAAAAATTAAAATAAATAGGATTAAAATACAAGGAGAAATAGGGATTTTACCTATAGGGTACAAATCAATACATGAATGCATTTAGATCCCTAGTGAAGCTGCCAATTTGTTGGTGTAATTCTTGCACAAGGGTTAGCAAAATCTACTTCCCAATGATTGTTTCTAGTCTAACATAAAAAATGGATTACAAACCTAGAATTTCATGATTACCAAATTAAATGTGTTATTCATAGATCTAAAATCAATTATAGAAAATCATAAATCATAAATATGAGAGGCAAATAACAAAGTAATAAAATCAAATTTTGTATTTCCTATGAATGGGTTAATTGTGTGACACATGTGAGTTGGCTAGAAAAATTGGTTTCCCATCCTCCTCCTTGGGAGGATTCTTTGTGGATCCAAACATTACAAGAAAAATATTTGGATCTCTCTCAAGTGACTAGAAAAAATGGCTATGGTGAGAATTTAACAGTGGTAGAGCTCAAATGAAAGAATGCTATAATAATGACGATGAAATGGACACGGTGAAATGAGGGATAAAACCACCCCTATTTATAACAAAATAGTTGTTAGATTTGATATGGTCCAAATAATAAAAAATGACTATTGGACCAACTCAAGATTTAACCACTTTTGGTATTTTATTGTTATTATGAGAGGAAGAGGAAAAAAAAGGTGGTTAGTGACCTTTATTATGGGTAACTAACTTGAGAATAATGATTCTATAAGCTAATTATTGAAAATAATTCATAAATAAATGATTTATTGAATTATTTCCACGTGAACGAGTCAAATGAATAAAAATAATTAAATTATGTTCACATAAACATATAAAATAATGAACATAGCATAAAATTAATGGATTTATGGGTTATTTTCATGTAAATGGGTAAAAATGATAAAAATAATTAGGAAATGTGGTTTTGTAAGTTAGTTTCATGAGTGAAAGTGGGTTTTAATGTGCTAAACTCATACTAACATGGTGTATTTCAATAATCCTAGCAATTTTAGATAGGTGATCGCTATAGCCATTTGATAAAGATAAGTCACCTATTGTATATTGATTGATGTTGTATTTACTTTGTTCCTACTCATTGATTAATGTTGTGTATAACTATTAATTCTATGCACTGTAAAATTAATAATGTATTTCTTATTTAATGTATATGTTTTTATTTTATATGGTTTGCATGAATTTCTTTTGTAATACATGTTTCTTAAATCATTTAAACCATATTAGAGCTTGTAAATTTGTTCAATAACATAGGTTTTTTATGTACCTTGTGATTTGGGAATATGATAATCAATATCAAAGCTATGTTTTACTATGACATGCCTTGATTTGGGGTCTAGGTACATTAGATTGATGTATCAAAGTAGTGCTCTCAGCACCAGAATTGTATGGGAAAAGTTTAGTGTGGGCTCATATGAATTTGCGATTGAAAATTTGGATTTTTGTTGAAGTTGGGTGAATATTGTTAGAAATCCCCGATTCTTGGATAGAATCCTATGTGGAATGGTTGTGTAACACTGATTAGGTAGCCCTGAGGGGTGTATCACACTTGGAAAATGTTAGGTCCCTACATTACTAGTATAGTCCCTTATCGTTGTTAGTGTAACCCCCTTATTGTTATTGTTGTACCCTTTTAACCCCAATATTGTTATTATTGTGCCCTTACATTATTATTGTTAGGTCGGCTAGGATTATATTGTGACCCCATGGACTCCTATATATAGAAGGAGGTTTTGTCATTTGTATAATCCAAGAATTGTTCATTTATGTAATGTAAAGGAGGTTTCCCCCTCGAAGTGGCTTATTTATAAGATGTTGATCTCTCTTTTCTTCTATTTTTGGAGTGGTTTCATAACATTTAGTATCAAAGCTTTGGATTCTAGGGTTTTGCTGCTCCAAACAAGGTCATAGTGGCATTTTCGCTATAACATTTTTTATATGAAGGTTCAGAAGCTGAAATTTTTATAAAGCGAAGCTGAAATCCTGAGGAACGTTGTTTAAACATTTCAGATCTTGGTTCACAATATTTTCGGAGATATGATCTGTGGAAGTTAGAGTTTTTTAAGGCTCCTGAATTTCACTTAAACATGTCATCGTGGAATTTGCGCTATAAATTTGTTTCTATGAAGTTTCAGAAGCTAAAATGTTTACAGAGAGAAGCGAAAATCAGGAGGAACATCGTGTAAAAATTTCAGATCTTGGTGCACAAAATTTTCAGAGATGTGATTTATGGATGTTAGGGTGTTTTCAGGCTCCCGAATTTCATCTCAAAGAGGTGACCATGGGAAAATCATCATAACTCTCTCTCTGAGCATCAGATTGGAATTCTGTAAGAATTTGCTGCAAGTACACAAACCGTAGTTTCTTGTGTATCAATTTGAGAGCCGAATGAGGAAAAAATGATATGTGGGACGTCATACAGTTTTTCTCTACTGAACTAGTCCATAATTAGGTCATTGTGGGAGATTGGGCATAAATTTTCCTTGAAGAATCGAAATAAGGTCAGACCTGTGGCATTCGAAAGAAGATTTCGAGGGTTACTACAGGGACAAATTTCAGATATTGAAGATCCAAAATCACAAATATGATTCAGTTTCAATATCGAGATCCTGAAAATCAAGAAAAAAATGTGTGTATTTTTTTTCTTCGAATTGCATAAGTCTTGTGTGAAAAATCAATTTTAAGTGATTCCAAGGGCATATTGAAGCATATGTATCAGTATTGGGTTATAAAATGTCACCTAAAAATAATTCAACACCCATTAAGCCTTCAGAAGGCTCTACTATGACTCATGAAGAGGAAGAAGCGCAACATGACATATCAAAATTACAACAACAAGTGCACCAAATTTCGCTCTCGCAAAGAGAAACAAAAAATGAAATGGAAGTTTTGAAGAAAGGTGTGGAAGCTAAGATGGATGGTCTGAAGAAAGGCGTGTAAGCTAAGATGGATGGTTTGAAGAATGGCATGGAAGCTAATATGGATGACATGGAAGCTAAGATGGATGGCGTGGAAGCTAAGATGGATGGCATGGAAGTGGGCATGGAAGCTAAGATGGATGACATGAAAGACAACATGGAAAACATGAAGAATGATCTAAAATCATACATGGAAGGCTTTATGACAAGCTTAAAACAAGAAATGATTCCTAATGGTGGAAATATAGTAGAAGAACCTCATGATGAGAACAAAATAAATGTTAATCGTGATTTCATAAACTCTAATGTTGGTGGGAAGAACCACCATATTCCAAAAATGGATATGAGGAAGTTTGATGGAAAGGATTCTGTAACATGGATACTACAGATGGAGCAATATTTTGATCTCAATAATGTGCAAAACACACAAAAGGTACGCATTGCAACTTTACATTTAGAACAAAATACATTTGTATAGTATCGATGGCTTTGCTCCCGTAAAAAAATTGTCACTTGGTCAATTTTTATGGAGGAAATGATAGCACATTATGAGGATACAAAGAGCAACACCTTCTTTAGCCAATTGATAAATCTCAAACAAAAGGGTTCAGTGGTGGAGCACATTGAGGACTTCCAAAAATTGAATGTAAAGGTAACTGATATTCCAGAGGAACACAAAATTGATGTCTTCATAGAGACTTTAAAGGATAACATCCAACATGAAGTTCGCATTTGGGAACCTGATTTATTGGAGAAGGGATTCAAGTTGACAAGAAAATTTGAATCTAAAATTATGGTGATAAGGAAGCCTACCACTCACATTTATAAAGATGGAAGTGTTGCTACTCCTATACTTCCACAACCTACAAGGTTGACACCATAAAAATTGGAAGAATAAAGAGCAAAAAGGCTTTGCTACAGTTGTGATATAAAATACATTAAAGGCCATAACTGTGCTGAGAAGAAATTATTTTACATATATTATGAAGAGAAGGAAGAAAATGAACAAGAAACTTCAAAAGAAGAGGATATACACCAAGAACCAACCCTATAAGAAGAAGAAATGATTCTGACCATATCATGTAATGCATTGGCAGGAATTACCATCCCCAAACTCTCAATATAGAAGGACATATCAAGAAGAAAAAGGTAATAGTGTTGATTGATTCAGGTAGTACCCATAGTTTATTCATTGTAAGGTAGCCAAGGAATTGAATTGTTTCCTATATCCAACACCAGAATGTCAAGTGATAGTTGCAAATGGAGGAACTAGAAATTGCTCTGGAAAATGCCATAATATTAAGCTAACCATGGGGGAATATGTATTGAATAGTCCAATGATTTCCATTCCAATGGGAGGTGTTGGTGTTGCACTATGAGTATAATGGTTACAATCTTGGGGACGGTAGCTTTTAATTTTCAAGCACTTTTCTTGAATTTTTTTTTTTTCGGAAGGAAAGGAAATCGAATTACGGGGTATCGCAGGGAAGCCGGGAAAGATAATAAGCTCTAGTGTCATGACAAAGCTTCTGAAGAAAGAATAATGAGGCGTAATTTCACAATTATGCTCACTAGAAGCTCCAACATCAAAATCATCTATTTCTCCAGATCTCCAAAAAGTCCTGGACAATCTTTCCAAGGTGTTTGAAACTCCCAAAGGACTCCCACCTATTCTTGATCATGATCATGCTATTCAATTGATTCTAGAAAGTGTTCCTCCAAACATCAGGCCTTACAAATATCCTTATGTTCAAAAGAGCAAAATTGAATGTATGATTGCAGAAATGTGTTGGTGCACAAGAAGGATGGGTCATGGCACATGTGTCCGGATTTTAGGGAGCTTA
Organism: Pinus albicaulis; assembly: GCA_034641835.2. Taxonomy (NCBI): domain Eukaryota; kingdom Viridiplantae; phylum Streptophyta; class Pinopsida; order Pinales; family Pinaceae; genus Pinus; species Pinus albicaulis. The sequence goes on along the minus strand of CM076569.1, from coordinate 842,960,308 downwards.
ATAACCTCACTATTAAAGATAAATTTCCCATTCTTGTGATTTATGAATTATTGGATGAATTACATGGAGCAATTTATTTTACTGATCTCTTCAAAAGTGTACAAGTACTACAGTTTGACATGACAAGGATGAATAGATTGATGGAGGTAGTTTTGAGTCTAAGTTGATAGGGTCTTGGTCGTCTCATCTTGAATCTACCGAAGGAAGAATTTTGACTTGGTTTTCCCCAAAGAGTGGGGTTTTTCCCTAGTAATATGTCTACATCTTGTGTACTCTTCTATATATTGTTTGGAATTAGTCTTGATAATAAAAAAGATAAATTAAAAGAACATTAATAATAACATAAGCATCACCAGATAATTGTCTTAATGAGAGAAATCGTTTAACTGCCAACTCCTTAGATTTCTCAACACCTATGAAAGGCCATTTTGGAGGGGCTCCGTTCATTGCTTTTCTACTGAGAAATAGAAAATAATATGTGAAGGCCATGCAATTAACGATGAAGAGAAGGAAGATATCCATCCCCATATTGTGAAGAAGCATCAAGCACACCACTGAATGCATGCCAGCGGCCGAGGAGTTCCATGAGTACTTAACATCACACCTACCTGTCATGACAAGAGAATGGTGGTATCATGAATTTATTTCATCTTTATCTTTGCACCGACCAAGGTACTATGGAATCTGGGATAGAATTTGATGGACAAATTTCCTGTCACTGGCCAATCTGTCTATATTTATTTTCGCGTGACAATATACATTCATTATCGGTCCCTCCTGCTATTACGACCCCTTTCTTCTTTGAAAGTGATCATAGCACCTTCACCATCATGATCAAAGTACCTTCACTTGCCAATGCTTGCTACTATGACCCCTTTTTTGTTTTTCATTCCCATGTAGTTTGTTGGCTACTTCCTTCCTCGGTTTAGCGTTTCAGTGAAAATGTGGTAGCGATGAAATTAAATTAATTTGTACATAAGTTTAATTACACTCGAGGTGTTCTCTTTCTAGGGTTGCGCTGGGCAAACACGGTTCAGTGCAGCGAATCCTAGAGCCCAATTTTTGTTGTCCTCCATCTAATGAAAAAGCTGAAACGTGGAAAGGGTTTCTTGTACAATTTTCGTCGTTAGTCAATGGAGCCATTAATGCTCCTGCTACTGTTCATGATGTTTTTCGAAGATGCAGAGGGATCACTCTCTGGGTTAATGAAAAGAAAGCTTATTACTTCCCTCTTAAAAATCCTCCTTGTTTCCTATGATCCGGTCGTGGATGTGGGCATGAAGACGCTGAATCACCTCTAATGGAGTATTGGGCACGAAGATGCTGAAAACACCTCGAATGGAGTATTGGGCATGAAGACGATCAAAACACCTCCCATGGAGCACATGCTTTACATAGTGCCGATTCTCAGAGGCCTCGTATAAAGTGGCCATTGGGTTTGAAGGGAATTCTTGATTACAACCTAGAATATGCCATGGATAACTCTGCCTGTGATGGAATTAGAGAAGTCAATTGTAATGTTCCTAGAAAACATATTAACGTGGCAAGGGATAGTTGGAAAGCGGAATGTTTATTTACCTCTTTATGCCTCTTTTATGTTTATTTATTTACTTTATATTTTATATCTTTTTCATTTATTGTTAATTTATCATACTTGTTGTACCTCATGTCAATATTTGTTATTGTAGTGTTGTATAGTGTCAATATTAATTTGTCCTATGGTATTCGTCCCATAGGCTTCATCTAAATAAAACCTCTTTTTAAAGTTTTTTTAAATATAAAAAGGTTTATGGAATAAATATAAAAAGAATTTTTATTTATTTACCATACATCTAGTTTATATATTTATTTATTTATTTACCATAACTCTGGAGTAAGTATAAATTCATTTTACAAATATTTAATTAAAAGAAATATTAAAAGATTTTGGATTTTGATTGTTTGTGTTGAATTAACTCTTTTCCTTTGGTTTAGGAAATGGTATTGACTTTAGTAAAGAGTAAAGATGTTTAAAATTTTACTTAATTTGGAAATTCAATGTGGTAAATTTTTTTGTTAAAGGTAAATTTATGATCCATTCAAATTCACGTATATAATTTACTATCCATTCAAATTATATAAATAATACATAATTGTATTAGAAATTGATATATGTTCTAGCACAATGCGATTTTTTTTTTGTTTTTTTTTTTTTTAATTTAAAACTTAAGCCGACATTTTGTATGAGGACGTGACCCACCTGACATCGGGGTCATACTGGGCTGTAGATGCGCCTCTCGGCGCAACCAGCCTAGATCCATCTAACTCTGGATCTATCATGCGCCGAGAGGGATCAAATCTCTCGAGGTGCAAACCTATTTTTTGAGTGCAAAACTTGAGGAAAGGTTTGCACCTCGAGAGATTTGATCCCTCTCGGCGCATGATAGATCCAGAGCTAGATGGATCTAGGCTGGTTCTAGTCGGAGGCATCAACGTCACATTTTTCAGATTATTAAATTTTTTGTATATTTTTGAGATGTAAGATGGATCTAGGCTGGTTTCAGTCGTGTGCTGCCAAGAAAAATCTATCAAAGATATGATTAATTTTATCAGTAATATGTAAATATATCAAATATTAATATAATCATTTTAAATATGCTAAATATTTCTGAGATTAACTTGGTCATTTTAATTTTAAATTTTCTTAGTTACCTCAGTTAGTTGAGATGATAATTATTGTTAATAACTATAATGATGAAAAATGATGAAATATTTTTTTTTAAATGCAAAGTGACAATAATAGTGTTGAAAGATAGAAAATGTGAATAATAAGAACGTGCTCATGTTACAATCAATCTCAAACTATTTTCTTCTACTATTCTTATTTCCTCCCTTGTTAGTTTTGTTATCTTTTCATATCGATTATATGAAAAAGAAAATTTAAATCGTAAACCATTTAAATCTTTAGCTCGATCTGTGGTAGTAAACATGATACCTTGTCTCTCTTGCTCTCCAATATTAATAGCTTAAATTACTATAACGCAAAAATCAATCTACATTGTTAATAACTTTTTGTGCTTACACTAAAATCAATGCATATTGTTAATCCAATCACTTTAATATTAATGTACCGTCATATATCCAATTACATCAAATCATAAATCAACATATACATTGAAGTCAATGCATTTAATGCAAGCAATCAAATAAGATTAGAAAATAACTTCTACATTGAAATCAATGCACCTAATGCAATCAATCAAATAAGATTAGAAACCAACATCTGCACTGAAATCAATGCATTTACTCAAAGCAATCAAATAGGATTAGAAATCGCCATCTACACTGAAATCAATGCATTTAGTGCAAACAATCAAATAGTATTAGGAATAATCTACATTGAAATCAATGCATCTAGTGCAAGAAATCAAATATAATTATAAATCGACGTCTAAATTGAAATCAACACATCCAGTGCAAGCAATCAAATAGTATTAGGAATCATCACCTACACTGAAATCAATGCATCTAGTGCAAGTAATCATATATCATTAGAAATAAATATCTACACTAAAATCGATGCATCTAGTGAAAATAATCAAATAGGATTATAAATCATCATCTCCACTTAAATCAATCCATCTAGTGCAAGAAATATTCTTCCCTCTCTCCACCCTCCATCCATATCTATATCCCCATCCATCTCTTTTTTTTTGTCTCTATCTCACCCCCTAAACACACACGCTCTCGCACTCCATATATATCATTCTCTTTGTCGATCACCCTCTCTCCCCATCTCTCTCTTCTTCCCTCTCTTCCCCTTCTCTCCCTCTCCCTCGCTAATATCTCTCTTTCCTCCTTTTGTCCTCTCTCTCTCTCTCTCTCTAGGAACCAACATCTGTGAAATCAATGCATTTACTCAAAGAAATCAAATAGGATTAGAAATGGCCATCTTCTGTAGAAATCAATACATTTAATTCTATGAAGCAATCAAATAGGATTAGAAATCATACACATTAATTAAGTCATCTAGTGCAAGTAATAAAAAATAATTATAAATCGACATCTAAATTGAAATCAACACATTCGGTGCAAGCAATCAAATTGTATTAGAAATCACCACCTACAAAATCAATGCATCTAGTGCAAGTAATCAAATATCATTAGAAATAAATATCTACACACAAAATCGATGCATCTAGTGAAAATAATCAAATAGGATTAGAAAACACCTGTCTCCACTTATATCAATCCTTTCTAGTGTGAAGTATTCCTCCCTCTCTCCACCCTCCATCCATATCTATATCCCCCTCCATCTATTCTTTTTTGTCTCTCTCTCACCTAGTAAATATAGTACTCATATATATCAATCTCTTTTTCAATCACCCCCTCTCCCCATCTCTCTCTTCTTCCCTCTCTCTTCACCTTCCATCTATATATCTTTATATTTCTCCTCTCCCCCATTAATATCTCTCTTTCCTCCTTTGTCTCTCTCTCTCTCTCCATCTTCCTTATCATATCTCTCTCTAGAAACCAACATCTTTACTGCCAGAAATCAATGCATTTACTCAAATAAATCAAATAGGATTAGAAATCACCATCTACTGCTTTGAAATCAATGCATTTAGTGCAAACAATCAAATAGGATTAGAAATCATCCACATTGAAACCAATTATTCTAGTGCAAGTAATCAAATATAATTATATTCGACATCTAAATTAAATCCTTGATTGGACACAGCAATTCAAATTTTAAACAAAATCACCACCTACACTGAAATCAATGCATCTAATGCAAGTAATCAAATATCATTAGAAATAAATATCTACACTAAAATCGATGCATATAGTGCAAATAATCAAATAGGATTATAAATCACAATCTCCACTTATATCAATCCATCTAGTGTGAGAAATATTCTTCCCTCTCTCCACCCTCCATCCATATCTATACCCCCCTCCATCTCTTATTTTTTGTCTCTCTATCTCACCCCCCTAAACACACACACTCTCGCAATCCATATATATCAATCTCTTTGTCAATCCCCTCCTCTCCCCATCTCTCTCTTCTGCCCTTTCTTCACCTTCCATCTATATCTCTATCTTCCCCCTCTCTCCCTCTCTCTCCATCTTCCTTATCACTCGCTCACTCTCTCTCTCTTCACCTTTCTCTCTCTATTTATTTCTTCTTACCTCTCTCCCCCTCCCCCTCCAAGTCCATCTCTCTTTCCCTCCCTCTCTCCACTCTCTCACATCCTCTCTCTTCCTTCCTCTCTTTCCCTTTCTCTCCCATCTCTCTCTCCCTCTCTCTCTCTCTTCACCCACCAACTATGTTACTATATCCCTCCCTCTCTCCTTATCTCCTGTTCCCCCCTTATCTCCATCTCTCCTTATTTGTCTCGCTCGGCCCCAAATATACCATCTCTCTGTCTCTGCCTCACTCCTTCTCTCTATATTTCTTATTTCCTACATCTCTGCCCCTCCAACTCCATCTCTCTTATCGATCCCTCTCTCCTCCTCTCTCTCGTCCTTCCTCTCTCTCTCTCTCCCCTAAATCCCTCTCTCTTCCCTGATCTCTCTCTCTCTCTCTCTCCAATACTCTCTCTTCCCCCATCACTCTCCTCCTCTCTCTCATCCTTCCTCTCTCTCCCTTTCTCTCCCACCTCTCTCTCTCTTTTCCCTCCAATCCTCTCTCTTCCCCCATATCTCTCTCTCTCTCTCTCTCTAATCCTCTCTCTTCCCCCATCCCTTTCTTTCTCTCTCTCTTTCCACCTCTCTCTCTCTCCAACTACATTACTATATCCCTCCCTCTCTCCTTCTCACTTCTTCTCTCCCCCTTCTTTCCATACATCTTACTTTGTCTCTTTATCTCACCCCTAAACATACACACTCTCTCTCCATCTCTCCCTTATCACTCTCTCTCTCTATTTCTTCTTAGTTATGTAAACTAATGAACATAAATATTTGTAAATATAAAGCAGATTATGGAGTAAATATGAAAAGAGGTTTATTTACTTACCATACCTCTAGTTTATTTATATTTTTATTTATTTACCATACCCCTTTTCTTTACTATGGTATTTGGCCCATAGGCTTGTTATATAATTAGATTTTTATTTATAATCCTATTTGATATATTATTATTTATTTACCTTACCTCTTTATGCCTCTTTTATATTTATTTATTTACCATACCTTTTTATATCTATTTTATATTTATTTATTTATTTATCATACTTGTTTATACCTCTTTTATATTTATTTATTTACCCATGGTATTTGGCCCATGGTATCAATATTAATTTGTCCCATGGTATTCGTCCCATAGGCTTCATTTAAATAAAACCTATTTTTTATTTTTTTTTAAATATAAAAAGGTTTATGGAATAAATATAAAAAGAATTTTTATTTATTTACCATACATCTAGTTTATATATATTTTTATTTATTTACCATAGCTTTGGAGTAAGTATAAATTCATTTTACAAATATTTAATTAAAAGAAATATTAAAAGATTTTGGATTTTGATTGTTTGTGTTGAATTAACTCTTTTCCATTGATTTAGGAAATGGTATTGACTTTAGTAAAGAGTAAAGATGTTTAAAATTTTACTTAATTTGGAAATTCAATGTGGTAATTTTTTTTGTTAAAGGTAAATTTATGATCCATTCAAATTCAAGTATATAATTTACTATCCATTCAAATTATATAAATAATACATAATTGTATTAGAAATTGATATATGTTCTACCACAATGCGATTTTTATTTTTTAAATTTAAAACTTAGCGAGCATTTTGTGAGGATGTGACCACTTGACATCGGTCATGTTAGGTACAGCAAATGCGCCTCTCGGCGCAACAAGAGGAAAAATGAAAGCAAATACTACTAAACTAAGACATTTTTACTTTATTTTCATCTCTCTTAAAAAAAATCACTCAGTTATATTATATTAAAATTTAATATCAATTGAATTATTTTAAATATATGAGAAAAATAGTTTGAGACAAGCATTTTAAAATAAAACTTCATATTTTAAGACAACAGTTTAAGTTAAAGGTGAACTCGGTGGCTTCGGGGCCTCCACCAACCCAACAAAGACTTCCACCCACACCATGACTACTTGATCCTCATGTTCCCTATCCTATTAGTAGCAAAATCCTCTCTTTCATTAGTAACATATCCTGTGCGAAGTCCGGTGTCGAACACCCTATAAGCCCTTTGTATAGTATCAGAGATCAGCCTTAAACTCCCCGTGCTAGTTAAAACCATCCACTATAGATAAGAATTACTAGCTTAATGGCTTATACCTACACTATAGGTTGAAAGCAGTGAGATTGAAATGCTCTCATATATAAGGAATAACTCAATAACATAATCACCTTATGGGTTCGTACTTTAATGCCACTTTATGCCCAAGACCAGTCTTGACAAATAGATATAGATTCTTTAGATACATATTAGATTTTTTCATCTACCGAAGTAGAGCAAGAAAAGGAGCAGAGGAAAGCCTCCAATACTTTTTGGCTACCAAAATATCCAAGTGTACTCCTTTGATATTTGAAATAAAAAGAATAGAGTGTTTTACAAAGAATAATATATATATATATATATGTTACATGGTGTTCTTAACTATTTCAAAGCATATAAATCAATAGAAAGGGTGTTAGGGAGAAGCACGGGGCTATGAACCCACAAGAGTAAAATAAAGGGAGATCCAATGGAAATGAACAATTAGTTAATGTAGTAATGTGCCCTATCCCAAGTTTGATCGCCTTTGACTTGAGATGTCCCATGTAAGTACATGATTTCCTTTTAGAAGGAACATGGTCTCTCACATCAAACTCAAATATTTGGTCTAATACTTTGGTTATGGAAGGCAATAGGGATATAGCGTAAGCCAAGCCCGTTGGAAATATATAAGTACTTTAATAAGTAGTAGAGAGAAGGCAGTTCTGTGTACTCAGACTAGGATACTCAACTTGGCTGGAAACAAACATTGCAGGAAGGAAGTCATTGATAGACGCCGATTAGTGCCAGAAATAAATAGGGGTGGTCGATCATAAGGAATGAGGTGTTGATTTACAAAAGAAGGGAAGGATAGACAATACTCCATAGCCAGGAACCTCAGTAAGGGCATGGATGCCATTCACTTCATCCTTCAATCACTCCAATGAAGCTGCATGCTCTACCTGATAAATTCATATTGTGCCTTGACCCCAGGGAGAAGGAAATCCAAGCCTGATCATTTTATTCAAAATATATGTGAACCTCCTTATCTCGAGGTCGAATGATTTGAAAATCCAGCAAGCAATTAAATCCAAAAAATCCAATCGAAGAGAAAAAGAAATCTAGCAAGCTCGCCTCGCAATAAAATCAAGAGGTCGAACAATATTACGAGGGGCAAGAAGTTGCTGATAAGGCGTCTAGAAAGGAGATTGTAGATTGGTAGGCGTATTTAGTTTCTAAAATACTAAAATAGAAAGAAGAAGAAAAGAAGGCCAAAGAAGGAGCAATCCATAAGTCCAAAGAGGAAGTAGAACAAAAGGCAAAAGAGGTAGAAGAATTGGAAACGAAATAGAACAAAAGGCAAAAGAGGTAGAAGAATTGGAAACGAAATAAAAGCAGGTGGCATATGAAAGATTTTCAGCTCTCAATGAGTTCATCGACAATAAAAAAGTAGAGAATAAAGAAAAAGAAGCTGAGAAACAAGGGAGTCAACATGAGGATGTCCAGATTCAAGCCATATAAGTATCTTCTTCTTCATCAAGCAAAAGGATCTCCATTCCCCAACATGAAGAAGCAGCATTGAGAAGTGCCTCTCTAGGAACTCAAAGTTTGCCACTAGTCATAAGGAACTTAACATAGTGTGCTCCTACAACCCAAGACACATCAGATATACCATATTCATACATTTTTGACAAAATGAATATAAGAGTTTTCAGGATGACAATTAGAAAAAGGAAGATGATAGGAAGCTCTCTAGAAGAAACATTTCTAAATGATGTAGTGTTGCATGATAAAACTCACAAGGACCCTCCTGCTGCAGTGTCAATAGGAGTGACCATTCTACAAGATACACAGGAACATGTCCACATCATAACCAAGTAGATCCAGGACTATGAAGAAGGTTAAAAGAGGATGACAGGTGAAATCATCAAGTTACAGGGGATGCTCCAAAAACAACAACTTGACAAAACCCTGGAGGAATTCAAGATATTCCTCCAAGATATTTGCATGTAAGAGTTAGTGTGATCTTGGAGAGGCCTACATGAGCTTGTCCATCAGAGCTTGTGAGATTCAAAGCATTTCGTAGGAGTTCAATGGATATATTGAAAGATGAGAGGCTATCAGGGAAGACACGAGGTGCCTTTCAACTTTATTGGCAGGGACTTTATTTCTGGTGGTTTGCAGTAGTTTCCAATGAAAGTTATAGTTATGCATAGCTATTGTTCATATATATATACATTCTACTTTGAAACCTTTCAATGGACTGATAGTTATTATTTCGTATTTCTATTCATTATACTTTGAAATGTTTCAATGGATTGATGGAAGCGTTGGGCAAGGCTCTATGTAGCAATTTCATTTGGAGGTATTGAGTATGCTGAGATAAATGTCATCTCATATTTTTATTCTTGTAAGACTTATCCGTTGAGTAGAGTACTTACTAGAACAAAATACCATTATAGAGATATGGTATTGTAACTCAACAAGTTATATGACCTCGTGCAGTTATGATTTATTATTTCTATACATTCTACTTTGAAACAATGGACTGATGGAAGAGTTGGGCAAGCCTATGTGTCCTATCATCCTAATAGTAGTAAAAGCTTCTTAATTCCCATTACCTTGAAACATGTTTATTGAATGGCATAGGGCATCAAGATCTATTATTTTGCATTTCTTGATGACAAGTATAAATGTAATGCACTAGCTTTCATATTTCTGGTGTAGGCAGTAGTAAAGAACAAAACGAAGTGATTTGAAAATGTGTCTGAGTTGAATTTCTGGGTGCAGGTTACCATAAAAACTTTCCTTAGAATTATTCTAAGGAATGCGTTAGAAAATTAGGCTTTGATACTCATTGATATGATTTGAAATAGAGATCCTTAGTGCTATAGTAAGGATAGGGGAACTTGTTGATAAAACATACGTATTTATTTCCTTAACTTTGGGTCTTTCATGTACAATGAAGAATGAGATTTCTGAAGGATTGAAAGTTGAATGTATAATGAGAAGGGATGCCCATTATAGAAAAGAGACATCTCACGGTTGATTGACACTCACACAAATACTAATTGTCTAATATGAAGCCAATCTAGATCTTGCATGCGAGTGTATCTAAGACAAAACATATTGAGACTAAAGTCCAAATATCTTTTGTCCCAAAGAAACCATTAGGTCTCCCATCAGATTTGATTGTCCCAGTTGAGTCTCCCTCTGAAGATGCTTCCAATGCCTCTGGGAATGAGGTCAACAAATAGAGGTCCACCACTCTCGTGATATTTTTGTTTGAGCTCTCGAATTAGGGGAACATTTCGAGTTAGATTCTCTGATATTTTGGATTAAAACGACTTCGATTTATCTCCTTAATAAGCAACAGTTACGGTATAAAATATTTGGTGCTTGACCAAGACTTACGGAAGGGTTTGCAAGACCTTAGCATAGATTTGATTTCCATTCCTGGGAATAGAATATTCTACATAAATCCACTGTCCATTTGTAAAGGCAACAAGAGAAATTGTTAACCTACATAGTGAAATTATTGATTTTTTATCAACAACAAGTCTAATCTTGCATAAAGTCATTAAGAACTTACAACAAAATTTCGAGAAAAAAAAAACACGGCGGCATCACCATCATGGTATGTAACATCATGATGAGGATCATAAGATTTGACACTACAAAATTAGGCCTCTCAAGGAACTCTTTTTTGGATAAAGACCTCGATTCTTTTGATTAGCACACATAGATGTAAACAAACTTTTTAGTTTTTGCCTCCAAAGAATCCAATCGGATCAATTAGTCTATTGGGCCACACAGTAGCGTACGTATTTTCCATCCATTGTTACTCTTGGTGATCCGGTCTGCTGTGCAATTAACGAGAATACGAGAATACAAAAAAGTCCATTTGTGTTATTGATAGAGCCGAATCTTTGAGGAAAGATAAATCATTTTTTGTGAACATGTTAGCCTCCTATACCAATAGGTTTCATCTTTCATGATTGTCTTGATTGAACTATGGAATATGTTCAAACCTTTTTTCTTGAGCAAAGGTGTTCCATATTCTTGAAACCAAAAAATCAAAAAAGTAAAAAAATGTAAAGAGGGTATACCCTAAAAGAAAGATCAAAGGGTAAAAAGAATAAAATGGTCAAAAAAAGAGAAAGAAATGAACCCCAAGCAAAAATAGACCAAGGAAAGTGTGCAAATCCAAATGCCACTACTATTTCATTTTTGTAATAAATCAATTGTGTGCAACTTGTGAAACTTTTGCCACAATTTATGAATAAGTCAAACTGTTTAAACTTGGCTTAGTCATATTTCAATTTCATGTTATAGATTAGAGAATAAATATCTAGCCAAACAGTTTAATCTTGGCGGATAAGTAGCTAGGTAGAGTGAATAAAAGGTGCTCAACAGTTTAATCTGAGCCCTTGGATGTAATAAGGGTAGAAATAGATAGATTCATCATGTAAAAAGAAAAAGATTGATCAGGGTTTGCAAGTCTAAATGCACCCTAATAAAGAAGACAAAATGGTAGTGTTAAGTAGATAGGGTAGGTAGATGGTGCTGCAAAGTGTTATCTGATGAATGGTGCTGCTACATGTTGGTCAATCATTTACTTTCATCACAAGTGCTAAAGCAGGAAATACACTGGAAAATCACAGCAAGCAAAGTCAAATTCATTAACCTCCCTCATCATTTTTCCCCCTCAAGAGTTTTACTAATTTCCCCAAAAGTACTAAGGTAATTTGAGATCGAAGGGGCTCAAGGCATTTCCTTGACTTCTGGAGGGACCGGACCCTCGGCCTAATGATCAAAAGACCTAAGCACTTGAAATAATCCATCATTGATTATCTTCCATCTTTAACTTTTTCCTAAGTAAAATCCTATTTTACTTAGGAAACTGATGCAACATTCCATAAAATTCCTCAAGACAACTTGTTATTCTAAGCTTAAGTGTTGAAGATAAAATGGGCAATTTACTTCATAAGTTGTCACTTTCTTAGATGAACAAAGATGTTTTGATTTTCCTTGTCCTTTATCATATTAACATTTGACTCTATTATATTAAATCCCTAGTGGAACCCCTTTTCCTAAGTATATAACTCCCCTTTCTAATAAATATCCCCAAAAACCCTCTTATTATAATGTTTTACCAAAGTATATATTCCCGCACATTTTAAAATAAATATTCCGCTTTATAAAGCCCTTTGGTTAAAACTATAGCCTTATACATTAATCCCCGCCCTATGGTGAATTAGTTGTGTATTAATTAATTCATCGTATAATAAAATATATGTAAAAAAGCGTTAGACACGTAATATATGTGTTTAACACCAAAAACAAAGAATAAAATGCGACGGAGTCCCGTGCCACAGTGTTCCGTCCACGTAACATTCCACCTGGCCAAACTACCGCCGTAAACCAATTTCATAATTCCATGGGGTTAATTGATCATTTGGACTAATTAATAACCATTCCCGCCTATTAACTTCTCCCCGGGGTAATTAGATTACACGTTAAAACCTGTTTACAACCCCGACGGGCCCACCTTTGAAGTCGCACAAGTTCCCATCCCTTTCAACCGTCGGATCGTCCCTCCGTTGATCAACGGTCCTGATCAATCCCGCTGCCCCTCCCGTGTGAGTTATTTAGCCAGCGGGGAGTAGGCGGTTTTTGACTATTCAGCATTCCACGTGGCAAGCGTCCTATGGAATCGCTGCTATTGCGACTTTTACCGCCCTCGTCCATAAGCGGTGCGGGCTTACCGCTTACCGCTTACCGCATACCGCCGGTCCCACTTCCTTACGTCACCCCGTACGCCCTAATGACGTCATCACCTCGAAAACGAAAAAAACCCTTTTGACTTGTTTTTAAGCCATTTTTCGCGTTTTTTCAGTCATTTTTAGTTTCCTAAAGAGACTAAACTCCCGCTGCAATTTTCAAATTTCACTGCAAATACACCAAATTACTCAGAAATTCCGCTGCGCCAGTATTGAAGAACGTCCCCGCCATTGTTCATTACCTGTTGAAGAACCAGTTTCCATTAAAAAACAGGTATTTATCATTCCGCGCCCCGACTGCAAGTTAAACTTAGTTTCCTATGTTTTTCTCTGAAAAAGTGGTCAAAAGTCCTCTCTGAAGTCCTCATTGAAGATTTAAGACCTGTGAATTTGCTTCCCAAACCTGCAATTTGTTCCAATTTCCTCTTTTGTCGGATATCCCGTCCGGTCTGCAAGAAAAACTGAAACCTCCATTTTGAATCCACAAGAACCAAAATGGAGGCCCCAACTGCTCTAAATGTCACTCCTTTGAATGCTCCTCACCGAGATTTGGACTATTTACCTCTCATAGATGAAGATTTCCAAATAAAAGACCTACATTTTGATGAAAGTCCCCGTTTGAGCTTCTGTCGCTGCAGAGACGAATACTCAAAAGGACAAGATCTTATAGGGTTGTGGGAATCCAATCTCCCAAGGTATTTCATTCCTACAGTCCACGTTTTCCCTGAAATCATTCATTATTGTCATGCAAATTATGATCCCACACAAAGAGCTGTATTAGCTCCTGATCAAAGTGTTTTGTTCCCTATAACACCTCAGGCTATCAATGCTATGTTACAATTTGAACCAGAACAAGAATTAGCACCTCTATCCATGGAAGGGCTAATTGAGAAAACCAGACTGTTAACTCCAGAGAAATTGAAAGCAATGTGTCAGTATTTCATGTTACCTGAGCATCAGCCAAAAGGGACTCCCCCCTATGGTTTTTACTTTTTCAATCAATTAGGAAGGCTTATTGTGAATGTAATATCCTTTGTCTTAGGATTCAATACCAGTGAGTATGTAGATGAGATAACTCTGGCTTTGCTATCTATCTTTACCCCTGGGCAGCCTCCTGAGATTAAGTATGATTATGCTTCCTTCAGTGCCAACAAAATCCATGATCAATTTTTAAGGCTAGATGATGAAAAGGTTTTCAAGTACTCCTCAGTTATCTATCATCTCATAATTTTCTATCATTCAGACAAATTCCCTTTCCCTGTTCAGAAACTTGATGCTAAAGGTAATCCCAGGTCTGTTATTTTTTGGTCCCCCATCATTCATTTGTCCTCTGATTCTCCCTACTCTTATTCAGAATTCATTGATCAATTTGTACATCCTACTACAACCTTGTTAACAGGAGTTTCTCCCCCCAGGCTTAGTACTGAGATAAGAAAGACCCTGCAATTGTCAAAAAGTTACAAAGTTGGGGATTGGTACTTGTACCAAAACCATACAGTTATCAGGATTTATGGATGTGGATTACATCCATTCAAGTTACCCAGATATGTACCAATGAGAATTTTTGCTTTGGAATACTTTAGACAGATGAATAACTCAGATGTAATCCATTTCTGCAATGTAAAGAAGGAAGCACAGTTAAGGATCAAAAGCCAGTTAGGTCCTTTCATTTGCAATTCTAGAGAAGCTGAGAGAGATGCAGAACTTATATTAGAGAAAAAATTCCAGACATCTTTCCGTTGGGTCCCTTATGACCGCTTTGGTTTCATTTGTGAAAGAAGGTTAAAAAATAAGTCATCTCCTTATATACATCACAGAATTCCTGACATAGAACAGTATGCAAATCAAGATGAATGGGTTAAAGGAACACTTGTTGAAGAGGGAAGTGGAGCTGATAAATTGAATAAACTAATGAAAGATGCTGAGAAGAAATTTGACCTAGAAACATATGATCAAATGCAGGTACCATACATTGGCACATCTTCAGCAGCTACTCTACAACAAGCTATACAGGAAGACAGCCCATCAGTAGCAGCAGAGCCCAAGGGTAAAGGAAAAGAACCTATAGTTCAGGTCGTTGAAACGCTGGTCATGGCAGAAAAATCACAGAGTTCCAAAGAACCAGAACAATCCCAGGCTTCTCAAACACCAGCAAAGCAAATCCAAGTTCCAGAGATGCAAACTCCACTGAATGTGGAAATAGGGAAAAAGAGGCCAGCTCGAGATACCACACCTTCAAAAGGAGCCCCACAAGTTTATCAAGCCAAAAAACACAAGTCTGATCCACCTCCAGATGTAGAGATTATAGATGAGGTATTTGATGATGGTAGGGAGGATAGTCAGCAAACAGGTACAGCAAGTGAGACAAACATAAGCCGGAAAGGGATACAAAAGCAGTTGAGCACTGAAGTTTCTTCTTTCAAACCGCCAAAGACAGATACTGGAGACATTAAGAAAACCTTCATTAATATCAAAACAAAGAATGAACCATTGAAAATGAAGGTCTACGATCAATATATGAAGATGGCTCCTCACAATCAGCAAAGGTTGATGTCAGCATTTGATCTTTCACAAGGTAAAATGCAAATGAGCCACTTCAAAGCTAAGGTGCCAAAGCCAACTTCAGCGACAGATTACATCAGAACAAATTTTGAAGTGTTAGCAAAGGATATCCATCCCTTGGATCAGATAGAGCTTCATAGACAAACAGGGGAAATGGTTTATTCTACTCTCACCAACAAAGCCATGGCAGCTTTAACACTGCTAGATTCCTTGAATAATACTACTGCACAATTAAAGATTGAGAGGGCCTCCTCACAGGCCAAGGACAATAGAATAAAATCTCTAGAAGAGATCATCATTGGTTTGGGTAACAATCCCAAAGACATTAAAGGTATTGAGGCATTGGTAAAAAAGAAAGAGGATGATATAGCTGCACTCAGAAAACAGCTGAAATTACCAGCCTCGAGGCACCCTCAGACACAGGAAGTTATAAAAGGAAATTCACAAGAAGAAATGATGGAGTTGCTCTTGAATTTGATAGAGCGACTAAATGAAACAGAGAAGGAGTTGGAAAAAGCATTGCAGGAACAGGAAATTATCAAGCAGACTTCAACAACAGGTACTACAACTACAGGACAGCAGGAACAACCATCTCAGGTGAACATTTCTAATTTGAATTCTGAGGATTTAATTAAACAAATGGAGAGTTTACAGCTAAAGGTCACAGAACTCCAAGAAACAAAATTACAATTAACAAAATTGGAGGGAAAATATGACACATCCAAAAGGACAGCTGCTGACAACCTCAGGGAAATAAAAAGATTGGAGAAATTGGTTGAGGCTTTGCAAAAAGATCTTTCACTGGAAAAGCCTCTAAACGAAATAAATGATATTCTTTGGGACAACATCATTAACTTAATAAGAGATATTTGGCCTTCCATCCAAGCTATTTTTGAGCAGAATGAGTTAGTCAAGATAGCTCAAGAGGAAATAAATAAAACTAGACATGAATTAAGAGGCAAGCCAGAGCTGGCCCAGCAGCTCATTCAGTTTTTGAATTCCAGAACAAAACAAAAACTAGCATTGTTAGGAATTGATGACAGAACAGGTGTAGTTTTGGAAGCAAAGAGGATTTTCACCAAGAGAACTTTCATGCAAAATCTAGAAAGAAAGTGTACTGATATTTTGGTCGACATCAACGTTTTCAGAGAAAAGTTTCAAGCTCTGCTGGACGGTGATTTGCCAAGTCCCATGCTCACAGAGGATCAAATAGTAGACTTAGAAACCTATGAGAAAAGAATCCAAGCTCATGCTAAAAATACAGCGATAGGTTCTACTAATATAGGTTCTACTAGCTCATCAGAACCTGTAATACCAACCGGGAAAAGTATTTATGAAAAAGTGAGGAATCTATTTCATCTGGAGCATGAATTAAAATATCTATTTCCGAACGAGCCCACTTTTTATAAACTTACTGAAGCCGATGAAACTTTAAGGAAGCTCAGAATAACAATGATACCAGATGATCAGTGGTGGAAGGAAATG
Organism: Pinus albicaulis; assembly: GCA_034641835.2. Lineage (NCBI taxonomy): Eukaryota > Viridiplantae > Streptophyta > Pinopsida > Pinales > Pinaceae > Pinus > Pinus albicaulis. Next base: position 842,943,269 of record CM076569.1, on the reverse strand, counting down.
CTGGAAATTTTGTAAAAAATGTTGTCAGGATAAAAGTTTATCTTTACTATTGAGTAAATGGTAAAAAACAGAAATGCAGATGAAAGAGTATCAGATGAAAGGTCAAAGAGTATCTGTGAGAAGAAAGAGTATTCAACAAGTCAAAGGAATACGCAAAGGACAGCACAGAGCCCTATTTTGAGCACTTATCCTTAGCACGTCCATGAAGAAAGGAATAGCACATCAGCCGTTATTCATTATTCTATTTACGAGACCATGTGTCTCTTGTTTGTTTGTAAATATGCTTTAAATCAGCCTGAATTATTGGCTATGATAGACTAAGATTGTTAGGATTATTTTTGTATAAATAAGCCCTCAAAGAGAGTTTTGAAGGGTGGATTCTATTACTCTGCTGTAACATTGAGGTTTTCGGAATAAAAAGCTTTTGGACAAATTTACTTGTGGCTTACTGGATGACGTTTTGAAGCACTGGACTTGTTGCAGGATTCATGTGTTGGACTTCAGTTCAATAAGTTTTCCAACCCTTGTGTTTAAATTTTATATTAGTTTATGCTATCATCATGTCCGTTTCTGAATAGTTTACATAAAAGATTGAAACAGAATTTGCTTAATTGTACTCTATTTTCAAATGTGATTATTCTTGATGTTTTCTTCTGGATTAGTTATAAGCATGAATTCTTAATTGCTCATGTTTTGCTGATTTAAACATTGTTGATTACTGTAACAAAGAATCCTTCATTGCTCTTTGCTTGTAGTCATTTCTCTTCTTTCTCTTGAACATGGTGAAAGATTCGTAGCTGCCTTTCATCCCTTCAAGATCATCCCATCCACTTTAAATTTTAAGGATTGTTCTCTGTCTAGCTATCTTGCCCTGTAATACCATCTTGTGCGTAGAATAGAAATCCAGTAAAGCCATCCTTTGACTCCATAGCCCAATGGACTGAAAACCCTCAACCTTGCCCTTAGTTTTTGGATTCCACCATTTTCCCAAAACAAACTTTGAAATCTATAACTAGCCTAAAACCTTCTAAGAACAAAGATAAATCATAAAGAGAGAGCCCTCTCTGGATGCGGATTGGCTAGATTCTGCATCTAAAAGGTTGGTTTGTGGTTACCTCGGGTATACTTTCCTCTTACACAACTTCTAGGAAAACCTGAGTGATAACATAGTGGCGACCATACTGGGGAACTGAATCATTTTTATTGATACTATCTTTTGATTTGTAAGCTATAGACAGAGTCTGAAAATCAGCCAGGAAGCCTTTGAAATTGCTTTTGCTATGCAAATGCAAAAGTAAATAAATGCTGTTTCAGTCTATCTCTGATTTAGCTTATAAGTTGAATCTTAGTTTCAAATTTTTCAATCAGATTCTCTAGTTTAAAACAGATCTTTGAGGAAATCTTAATCACATATCATTATTTCTTAAAGAATTTGTAGAAGTTGTATTTATTTTTCAAATAAAACCCAAAATTCAAAAACACATATTCTAAGAAAACTGGCTTCAGAAAGGATTCGACATACTAGGTCAAACCCTGACCCAAATCCACCACCAATTTTTGAAAATCCAAACCTGATCCCTAGGATTCTTAGAAGACAAGGAAGTCAAGAAAGTTCTGAAAGAGGAAGTCAGGAAAGTACAGGTAGCTCTAGACCACTTTCTAGATCTGCATCTTGTCCTGTTAAAATTATTTATATTGATGACATTCCTTTTGATGCACGATTTGAAACATCTTTGTTTGTAAATTTCTCTGAGACTGAATTATCTAGATTAATTCCAGATCCTTTGTTCTTTGAAGATTTGCAATACAGATTTGTTTCGCATCATCTCGACAGAGAATTTCATAACTCCATTCAATCTGAGCAAGCCTTTGAAGAAAGCTCAAACATTTCTGTAATAACTGAAGCATCTCCGAGCTCAGCCACTTTTCAAACACCTGTCAGACCTCCATCTCCACCTGTCAGACCTCCATCTCCTCCCTTTAGACCACCTTCTCCTCCTACTAGACCGGCTACTCTTGTTACTCCACTTTATCTTCCAATGGCCAATCGATATGCCCCTTTAATATTACCAGCCAACCCTCCAGCTTTACCACCAGACTACCAAAGTAAGATCACACCTTTTGACGGATCGGGTACCTACACAGCTCAACAACACACCAAAAGGATGACAGATTACTTTGAGTTTTATGAGATTGATACTGATGATATCCGTATGAGAATTTTTGTACAAAGTCTTACTGGAGAAGTTAGAACTTGGTTTAGGGCTCTCACCCCGAACAGTATTGCGGACCTAGAAGCTTTGTATAGGGCATTTTTGAACCGATGGGAGAAAAAGAAGGATCCTCTCCAGATCCTATCAGAATTTGAAAAATTAAGAAGAAGACCAAATGAAACCGTACAAGATTACATCATAAGATTCAATGAATCATATCATGCAGTTCCTCTGAACCTAAGACCCCCACCTAATAACGTGTTGGTCAAATTTCCGGACGGTTTTGACTCTGATATAGCTTATTCTCTTAGGGAAAGAGCTCCACAAACATTAGAGGAAATGCAAAGCATAGTGGTGAGTGTAGAAGCAAATCTGATAGAAAAACGAGTCAGAGCTAGGGCAGAGAGAAGAATGCCTATGAATGAAGAACCTTCAGCTTTTGAAAAGAAGCTGGATGTAATCATTAAAGGTATGGAAAGATTAGGTGATAGAGTGGAAACCATTGAAAGAAAGTCTGCTACTGATAACCAGAATGTTGCGAGAAACCCAAACTTTAGGAGGAATCTGAACCAAAATATTGGAAAGAATGTCCCTGATCAAAACATTAGACCACCTTTCCAAGAAAACTTTGTTGAAGGTTCAACCTCAGAAGAACCTACAGAAGATGTAGAAATAAACAATGTCAATGAGGACAAAGATGAACCAGAAGTCTTCCTATCTCAAGATGATCAAGAGAATCATATCCTTGAAACATTCCACACTCATTCGGGTGAGACTTTTGATTTCAAAGAAGGCTATGACACAGCAATCTACGAGGTTCATAAGCAGTACAACTTGAGAAGTAGACGGATAGATGTACCAGAGAAAAATAAACAGAAAACCACAAAACAAAATGTCAAAGGAAAACAAAACATTCCCCCTGTAAAAAATACTTCCCCTGTACAAAACATTCCCCAAATACAAATTTTGCCTAGGATAACTCCTCGTTTTTCAAATCCAATAATTGAAGATGTCTCTGACAACCAACCAATTGACAAACAGCAATCCAATACATCTCCTCAAGTAGGAACTGTAGAAGAAACAGTAGAAGTTAGTCCTGAAACATCTTCAAAGCAAAACTTCATTCATGAAAAAGAGAAAAACATTGAAGATCCGGTAAACCGAGAAAATCCAACTGTGCAAAACGCTAAAGCTCAAACAGAAAAACCCTTTAATCTAGAAGCTGAAATAGGCAAACTCAAGATAGCTGTTCCTTTATCAGAATTGGCTAAACATGATGTCTATAGGAATAAGATTTCCAAGTCTTTAAACATTAACATTACTGGATTGGATGATTCAGTAAATATTCTTGATGATCAACCCAAACTTCTTTTTGGCCCTGAGGTTAATGGCAAACCATAAAGTGGAGGGACTCCTCCATTTTATGTAAGCCTGAATGTTCACGACAAGATACTCCATAATGCAATGCTTGATTCTGGAGCATCTCACAATTTGATGCCAAAAGCGGTAATGGAAAGATTGAATCTAGACATTACCAGACCGTACAAAGATTTGTTTTCATTTGATTCCAGTCAGGTAAAATGTTTAGGTTTAATTAAAGATCTGTGTGTCACTTTGGTCCAATACCCTGCTAAGTCTGTTTTAATGGACATAGTAGTTGCTGATATTCCACCTAAATATGGTATGTTATTGTCTAGGTCTTGGGGTGCTAAACTTGGAGGATCTATTCAATTAGACATGTCTTATGCAACTATTTCGGTATTTGGTCAGCCTAAAAGATTATATAGAGAAACTTTGATGAAGTACTTAGTGAGTAGCCAAGAGAAGCCTGAAAACTTCCCTGTTTATTCTGTACATTCTGACATGGATTCTTTTATTCTATACAATGCTGAGTCAGATCTTCCTACTGAAATAGAAGCTCCTGAAATGGAAATCATAAACAAAACCACTGTTAAAATTGAAGAAATATCTGAAAACAAAGAAACACCAGATGACCAAGAAAAACCTGAAAAAACTAAACAACTAGCTCTTGTCAGAAAATCTGTTAAAACAATTGATGAAAACTATGAACATGAAATTCTATGGCATTTAGAGTTTGATGGCTCAGTAAACAGACTAGGGGTAGGAGCTGGGATTTGGTTACACAATGTAGAGAACAATCATGCAGAGGGTCATGCTTATAGGTTAAATTTCAAATGCACTAACAACATGGCAGAGTATGAAGCTCTTTTATTGGGGCTTAAACATGTCAAGAAGTTAGGAGGCATTAGGGTATCAATCATAGGCGACTCTGAACTAATTATCCAATAGATTAAAGGAGAATGTGCAACAAAGGACATGAGACTGAAACAATACCGAGAGACAGTTGTAGAGATTCTCAACACATTTCTACAAGCCCAACTTGCCAAAATTCCAAGGAAACAAAACTTGCATGCTCACAGTTTAGCAATGTTTGCTAGTACATGCAAGTTGCCTTTTGATCCTAATCATCAGTTTTCAGCTGAGATAAGGCACAGGCCTGCAATACCAGACAATATTTTGAATTGGAAAGTATTTGTGAATAACAATCAAATCAATAGTTTTTTGACACTTCAGAATGAGTTTTCTAACTGTAATATAGATGAAGACATAACTGTTGATAAATTTGATCAAGAAAAAGAACAAAAAATAGAAATTTCAATAGAAAATGCAATTCATATGCTACATCCAACCACGTTCACTGAAAAAGACATGCAAAATTTGAAACACATGGAATTTGATGAGATCATAGATGAAACAGAAATCATCAATTTAAAAGATAATCAATTACCCAAAGGATTAACACCTTTGGAAGATCTATTCGACTCAAATGATATTCCATTTAGACCTAAAATGGAACCGGTTAAGGCCGATATGGAAGAATGCAACTTAGGAACACCAGAACATCCCAAAATTGTTAAGTTGTCCAAATCTCTTCCAAAAGATCAGAAGGTAAAATATGTTGAATTATTAAAAGAATTCCAGGATGTCTTTGCCTGGAGTTATGAAGACCTCAAATCTTATGATACTTTCATCATTCAACATACTATACCTTTGAAACCAGACCAGAAACCTTTCAAACAAAAGCTTAGGAGAATTAATCCTGTTTTATTACCCTCAATTGAAAAAGAAATCAAAAGAATGTTTGAAGCAGGGATAATAGCTCCTATCAGATTTTCAGAATGGGTTTCTAACCTGGTACCAACAAGAAAAAAGACAGGAGAAATCAGACTGTGTGTCGATTTAAGGAATTTGAATAAAGTTTCTTTAAAAGATAACTATCCTCTGCCGAAAATGGATCACATTCTGCAAAGGGTAGTGGGATCTTCGAGAATATCACTACTGGATGGATTTTCAGGGTACAACCAGATTCTGGTTTATCCTGATGATCAGGATAAAACAGCATTTACCACACCATGGGGTACGTTTAAATATGTCAAAATGCCATTTGGGCTTAAGAATGCAGGAGCTACATTTCAAAGAGCAATGGACATTGCTTTTGCTAAAGAGATACATGATTTTCTGGTTATTTACTTAGATGATTTGACTGTTTTTTCTAAAACAGATCAAGAACATTTAGATCACCTAAGGCAAGTATTTATAAAGTGCAAAAAATATGGAATTTCTTTAAACCCTAAGAAGTCATTGTTTGGTTTGGAAGAAGGAAAGCTTTTAGGACATATCATTTCTAAAGATGGCATTAGGATTGATCCAGAAAGAATTCAAGCAATTTTGCAAATACCCCACCCCCGAAACATAAAAGAATTGCAAGCATTTATAGGAAAAATCAACTTCTTGAGAAGATTTATTTCTAGTCTAGCAGAGTTACTTAGATTACTGACTAACATGTTGAGGAAAGATTCAAGCATTGATTGGACTGTAGAAGCCAAACAATCATTCGAGGAAATTAAAATGGCTTTAACAAGGACACCAGTTCTGACCAGTCCTAAATTTGATAGAGACTTTATTATTTTTTTCATTTGCTTCTGAACATACTGTTGCAGCTGTTTTACTTCAAAAAGATGACCAAGGGTGTGAAAAGCCAATAGCATTTTTTAGTAAAGCACTGAGGGATGCATCTCTAAAATACAATATTATGGAAAAACAGGCTTTTGCATTGGTAAAAGCAATCAAAGATTTTAGAGTTTACATATTATATTCTCATGTGATAGCATATGTGCCTAATGCAGTGGTTAAAGATATTTTGACTCAAGATGGCATTGAAGGTAAACGAGGTAAGTGGATAGCTACCATTTTGGAATATGATATTGAGATTAAACCAACCAAACTGATAAAAGGCCAAGGTTTAGCACAACTTATGACAGAAACCAATTGCCAAGCCTTAGATATCAATGAACTGGATAACGAGCAGGAGATGGCGACTCCTCGGATCAGTCAAGCTTTCTTAGATTCACCCTGGTATACTGATATAATTCATGTTTTATTAAACCTGCAAGCTCCTCCAGGGTTGTCCAGAACCAAGCAAAGATTTTTAAAAATGACATCTTTGAAATATTGTATTTTAGATAGCACTCTATTTTGGAAGAATCATGAAGGAATATTATTGAATTGTCTCTTAAAAGATGAAGCTGATAAAGTGCTTAATGAATTTCATGCAGGGGATTGTGGAGGACATCTCTACTGGAAATCTACTGCAGACAAAATCTTAAGGGCTGGTTTTTACTGGCCAACATTGTTTTCTGATGTAAAGAAATTTGTAACAAGCTGTCACAAATGTCAAATATTTGAGGGTAAAAGAAAGTTGTTACCTCTGCCTTTAAAACCAGTTTCCACAGAAAGACCCTTTCAACAATGGGGTTTAGATTTTATTGGAGAGATACACCCCCCTTCTTCAGGACAACATAGATGGATTTTAACTGCTACAGACTATTTCACCAAATGGATTGAAGCCATCCCATGTAGGCAGTCCAATGATTCTGTAATCATAGGGTTTCTTGAAACCAACATACTTTCAAGATTTGGATGTCCAGAAAAGATTATAACAGACAATGCTGCTGCATTTAAATCAAAGAAAATGATTAATTTCTGCCATAAATATCATATTACTTTAGGCCATTCAACAACCTATTACCCCCAAGGTAATGGACTAGCAGAATCCTCCAATAAGAGTTTGATCAATATCATTAAGAAATTGTTGGAGGAAAATAAAAAGAACTGGCATAAGAAACTGACCTATGCATTATGGGCAGACAGACTTACAACCAAGAAATCCATTGGGACAAGTCCATATGAGTTAGTTTATAGTCTGGAAGCAAGATTCCCATCATCTTTAGGAATCCCTGTCATGAAATTACTTCAGGAGGCTCAAGTGGAGCCAAATGACATTCAAAGAAGAATTAATCAAACAATCCACCTGCAACAAACCAGAGAAGAGGTATACCAAATATCACAAGTCTTATAGGAAAAGCTAAAGAAAATGTTTGATAAAAGGACTAAAGCAGAGGATTTTCAGTTAGGAGACAAGGTCCTAAGATGGGATTCTAGAAGAGAAGAAAAAGGAAAACATGGGAAGTTTGATTTCTTGTGGAAAGGGCCTTATATCATTCATGCCTTGCGGGGAAACAACACTTACTTTTTGAAGGACTTGGACAATTCAGAAGTTGAAGAAGGACCAGTCAATGGTCGAATGCTTAAGCATTATTTTGATCCAATTTACTAGAATGTTTAAATGTTTCTAACTTGTACATAATATATTGTTTGCTTGTTTTATTTTTGTTACTGCAGTTTGGATTGGATGGTGACTTTTTGGAATTGAAGCCCGAAGTGAAGGCCCTAAGTTCCAAAAGCTTCACTATCATATGTAAAATAAAGCTATCAGAAGAAGGAAGATTTCATACTTTCAGTTTGAAGACATTTTGAGGCATCTGATCTGCTGTTCTTGACTTTCCACAAGGAAAAGCCATCCCCAAGTGGAGCCAGTGTTAGCCTCCTATACCAATAGGTTTCATCTTTCATGATTGTCTTGATTGAATTATGGAATATGTTCAAACCTTCTTACTTGAGCAAAGGTGTTCCATATTCTTGAAAACCAAAAAATCAAAAAAATTTAAAAAATGTAAAGAGGGTATACCCTAAAAGAAAGATCAAAGGGTAAAAAGAATAAAATGGTCAAAAAAAAGAAAGAAATGAACCCCAAGCAAAAAATAGACCAAGGAAAGTGTGCAAATCCAAATGCCACTACTTTTTACTCTGTTGTAATAAATCACTTGTGTGCAACTTGTGAAACTTTTGCCACAATTTATGAATAAGTCAAACTGTTTAAACTTGGCTTAGTCATATTTCAATTTCATGTTATAGATTAGAGAATAAATATCTAGCCAAACAGTTTAATCTTGGCAGATAAGTAGCTAGGTAGAGTGAATAAAGGTGCTCAACAGTTTAATCTGAGCCCTTGGATGTAATAAGGGTAGAAATAGATAGATTCATCATGTAAAAAGAAAAGATTGATCAGGGTTTGCAAGTCTAAATGCACCCTAATAAAGAAGACAAAATGGTAGTGTTAAATAGATAGGGTAGGTAGATGGTGCAGCAAAGTGTTATCTGATGAATGGTGCTGCTACATGTTAGTTAATCATTTACTTTCATCAATAGTACTGAAGCAGAAAATACACTGGAAAATCACAGCAAGCAAAGTCAAATTCATTAACCTCCTCATCATTTTTCCCCCTCAAGAGTTTTACTAATTTCCCCAAAAGTACTAAGGTAATTGGAGATCAAAGGGGCTCAAGGCATTTCCTTGACTTCTGGAGGGACCGGACCCTCGGCCTAATGATCAAAAGACCTAAGCACTTGAAATAATCCATCATTGTTATCTTCCATCTTTAACTTTTTCCAAAGTAAAATCCTATTTTACTTAGGAAACTGAGGCAACATTCCATAAAATTCCTCAAGACAACTTGTTATTCTAAGCTTAAGTGTTGAAGATAAAATGTGCAATTTACTTCATAAGTTTTCACTTTCTTAGATGTACAAAGATGTTTTGATTTTCATTGTCCTTTATCATATTAACATTTAACTCTATTATATTAAATCCCTAGTGGAATCCCTTTTCCTAAGTATATAACTCCCCTTTCTAATAAATATCCCCAAAAACCCTCTTATTATAATGTTTTACCAAAGTATATATTCCCGCACATTTTAAAATAAATATTCCGCTTTATAAAGCCCTTTCGTTAAAACTATAGCCTTATATATAATCCCCGCCCTATGGTGAATTAGTTGTGTTTTAATTAATTCATCGTATAATAAAATATATGTAAAAAAGCGTTAGACATGTAATATATGTGTTTAACACCAAAAACAAAGAATAAAATGCGACGGAGTCCTGTGCCATAGTGTTCCGTCCACGTAGCATTCCACCTGGCCAAACTACCGCCGCAAACCAATTTCATAATTCCATGGGGTTAATTGATCATTTGGACTAATTAACAACCATTCCCGCCTATTAAATTCTCCCCGGGGTGATTAGATTACACGTTAAAACCTATTTAAAACCCCGACGGGCCCACCTTTGAAGTCGCACAAGTTCCCATCCCTTTCGACCGTCAGATCGTCCCTCCGTTGATCAACGGTCCTGATCAATCCCGCTGCCCATCCCGTGTGAGTTATTTAGCCAGCGGGGAGTGGGCGGTTTTTGACTATTCAGCATTCCACGTGGCAAGCGTCCTGTGGAATCGCTGCCATTGCGACTTTTACCGCCCTCGTCCATAAGCGGTGCGGGCTTACCGCTTACCGCATACCGCATACCGCCGGTCCCACTTCCTTACGTCACCCCGTACGCCCTAATGACGTCATCACCTCGAAAACGACAAAAACCCTTTTGACTTGTTTTTAAGCCATTTTTTCGCGTTTTTTCAGTTATTTTTAGTTTCCGAAAGAGACTAAGCTCCCGCTGCAATTTTCAAATTTCACTGCAAATACACCAAATTACTCCGAAATTCCGCTGCGCCAGTATTGAAGAACGTCCCCGCCATTGTTCATTACCTGTTGAAGAACCAATTTCCATTAAAAAACAGGTATTTATCATTCCGCGCCCCGACTGCAAGTTAAGCTTAGTTTCCTGTGTTTTTTCTCTGAAAAAGTGGTCAAAAGTCCTCTCTGAGTCCTCATTGAAGATTTAAAACCTGTGAATTTGCTTCCCAAACCTGCCATTTGTTCCAATTTCCTCTTTTGTCAGATATCCCGTCCGGTCTGCAAGAAAAACTGAAACCTCCATTTTGAATCCACAAGAACCAAAATGGAGGCCCCAACTGCTCTAAATGTTACTCCTTTGAATGCTCCCCACCGAGATTTGGACTATTTACCTCTGATAGATGAAGATTTCCAAATAAAAGACCTAAATTTTGATGAAAGTCCCCGTTTGAGCTTCTGTCGCTGCAGAGACGAACACTCAAAGGGGCAAGATCTTATAGGGTTATGGGAATCCAATCTCCCAAGGTATTTTATTCCTACAGTTCACGTTTTCCCTGAAATCATTCATTATTGTCATGCAAATTATGATCCTGCACAAAGAGCTGTATTAGCTCCTGATCAAAGTGTTCTGTTCCCTATCACACCTCAGGCTATCAATGCTATGTTACAATTTGAGCCAGAACAAGAATTAGCACCTCTATCCCTGGAAGGGTTGATTGAGAAAACCAGACTGTTAACTCCAGAGAAATTGAAAGCAATGTGTCAGTATTTCATGTTACCTGAGCATCAGCCAAAAGGGACTCCCCCTTATGGTTTTTACTTTTTCAATCAATTGGGAAGGCTTATTGTGAATGTAATATCCTTTGTCTTAGGATTCAATACCAGTGAGTATGTTGACGAGATAACTCTGGCTTTGCTATCTATCTTTACTCCTGGGCAACCTCCTGAGATTAAGTATGATTATGCTTCCTTCATTGCCAACAAAATCCATGATCAATTTTTAAGGCTAGATGATGAAAAGGTTTTCAAGTACTCCTCAGTTATCTATCATCTCATAATTTTCTATCACTCAGACAAATTCCCTTTCACTGTTCAGAAACTTGATGCTAAAGGTAATCCCAGGTCTGTTATTTTTTGGTCCCCCATCATTCATTTGTCCTCTGATTCTCCCTACTCTTATTCAGAATTCATTGATCAATTTGTACATCCTGCTACAACCTTGTTAACGGGAGTTTCTCCCCCCAGGCTTAGTACTGAGATAAGAAAGACCCTGCAATTGTCAAAAAGTTACAAAGTTGGGGATTGGTACTTGTACCAAAACCATACAGTTATCAGGATTTATGGATGTGAATTACATCCATTCAAGTTACCCAGATATGTACCAATGAGAATTTTTTCTTTGGAATACTTTAGACAGATGAATAACTCGGATGTAATCCATTTCTGCAATGTAAAGAAGAAAGCACAGTTAAGGATCAAAAGCCAGTTAGGTCCTTTCATTTGCAATTCTAGAGAAGCTGAGAGAGATGCAGAACTTATATTAGAGAGAAAATTCCAGACATCTTTACGTTGGGTCCCTTATGACCCCTTTGGTTTCATTTGTGAAAGAAGGTTAAAAAATAAGTCATCTCCTTATATACATCACAGAATTCCTGACATAGAACAGTATGCAAATCAAGATGAATGGGTTAAAGGAACACTTGTTGAAGAGGGAAGTGGAGCTACCAAATTGAATAAACTTATGAAAGATGCTGAGAAGAAATTTGACCTAGAAACATATGATCAAATGCAGGTACCATACATTGGCACATCTTCGGCAGCTACTCTACAACAAGCTATACAGGAAGACAGCCCATCAGTAGCAGCAGAGCCCAAGGGTAAAGGAAAAGAACCTATAGTTCAGGTCGTTGAAACCCTGGTCATGGCAGAAAAATCACAGAGTTCCAAAGAACCAGAACAATCTCAGGCTTCTCAAACACCAGCAAAGAAAATCCAAGTTCCAGAGATGCAAACTCCACTGAATGTGGAAATAGGGAAAAAGAGGCCAGCTCCATATACCACACCTTCAAAAGGAGCCCCACAAGTTTATCAAGCCAAAAAACACAAGTCTGATCCACCTCCAGATGTAGAGATTATAGATGAGGTATTTGATGATGGTAGGGAGGATAGTCAGCAAACAGGTACAGCAAGTGAGACAAACATAAGCCAGAAAGGGATACAAAAGCAGTTGAGCACTGAATTATCTTCTTTCAGATCGCCCAAGACAGATACTGGAGACATAAAGAAAACCTTCATTAATATCAAAACAAGGAATGAACCATTGAAAATGAAGGTCTACGATCAGTATATGAAAATGGCTCCTCACAATCAGCAAAGGTTGATGTCAGCATTTGATCTTTCACACGGTAAAATGCAAATGAGCCACTTCAAAGCTAAGGTGCCAAAGCCAACTTCAGCAACAGATTACATCAGAACAAATTTTGAAGTGTTAGCAAAGGATATCCAGCCCTTGGATCAGATAGAGCTTCATAGACAAACAGGGGAAATGGTTTATTCTACTCTCACCAACAAAGCCATGGCAGCTTTAACGCTGCAAGATTCCTTGAATAATACCACTGCAACATTGAAGATTGAAAGGGCCTCCTCACAGGCCAAGGACAATAGACTAAAGTCTCTAGAAGAGATCATCATTGGTTTGGGTCACAATCCCAAAGACACTAAAGGTATTGAGGCACTGATAAAAAAGAAAGAGGATGATATAGCTGCACTGAGAAAACAGCTGAAAATACCAGCCTCGAGGCACCCCCAGACACAGGAAATTATAAAAGGAAATTCACAAGAAGAAATGATGGAGTTGCTCTTGAATTTGACAGAGCGACTAAATGAAACAGAGAAGGAGTTGGAAAAAGCATTGCAGGAAGAGGAAAATATCAAGCAGACTTCAACAACAGGTACTACAACTACAGGACAGCAGGAACAACCATCTCAGGTGAACATTTCTAATTTGAATTCTGAGGATTTAATTAAACAAATGGAAAGTTTGCAGCTAAAGGTCACAGAACTCCAAGAGACAAAATTACAATTAACAAAATTGGAGGGAAAATATGACACATCCAAAAAGACAGCTGCTGACAACCTCAGGGAAATAAAAAGATTGGAGAAATTGGTTGAGGCTTTGCAAAAAGAACTTTCACTGGAAAAGCCTCTAAACGAAATAAATGATATTCTTTGGGACAACATCATTAACTTAATAAGAGATATTTGGCCTTCCATCCAAGCTATTTTTGAGCAGAATGAGTTAGTCAAGATAGCACAAGAGGAAATAAATAAAACTAGACATGAATTAAGAGGCAAGCCAGAGCTGGCCCAGCAGCTCATTTAGTTTTTGAATTCCAGAACAAAACAACAGCTAGCATTGTTAGGAATTGATGACAGAACAGGTGTAGTTTTGGAAGCAAAGAGAATTTTCACCAAGAGAACTTTCATGCAAAATCTAGAAAGAAAGTGTACTGATATTTTGGTCGACATCAACGTTTTCAGAGAGAAGTTTCAAGCTTTGCTGGACAGTGAATTGCCAAGTCCCATGCTCACAGAGGATCAAATAGTAGACTTGGAAACATATGAGAAAAGAATAAAAGCTCATGCTAAAAATACAGCTATAGGTTCTACTAGCTCATCAGAACCTGCATTACCAACCGGGAAAAGTATTTATGAAAAAGTGAGGAATCTATTTCATCTGGAGCATGAACTAAAGTATCTTTTTCCGAACGAGCCCACTTTTTATAAACTTACTGAAGCAGATGAAACTTTAAGGAAACTCAGAAGAACAATGATACCAGATGATCAGTGGTGGAAGGAAATGCTGGAATTTTTGTAAAAAATGTTTTCAGGATGAAAGTTTATCTTTACTATTGAGTAAATGGTAAAAAAACAGAAAAGCAGATGAAAGAGTATCAGATGAAAGGTTAAAGAGTATCCGTGAGAAGAAAGAGTATTCAACAAGTCAAAGGAATACGCAAAGGACAGCACAGAGCCCTATTTTAAGCACTTATCCTTAGCACGTCCATGAAGAAAGGAACAGCACATCAGCCGTTATTCATTATTCTATTGACGAGACCATGTGTCTCTTGTTTGTTTGTAAATATGCTTTAAATCAGCCTGAATTATTGGCTATGATAGAGTAAGATTGTTAGGATTATTTTTGTATAAATAAGCCCTCAAAGAGAGTTTTGAAGGGTGGATTCTATTACTCTGCTGTAACATTGAGGTTTTTCGGAATAAAAAGCTTTTGGACAAATTTACTTGTGGCTTACTGGATGACGTTTTGAAGCACTGGACTTGTTGCAGGATTCATGTGTTGGACTTCAGTTCAATAAGTTTTCCAACCCTTGTGTTTAAATTTTATATTAGTTTATGCTATCATCATATCCGTTCTGAATAGTTTACATATAAGATTGAAACAGAATTTGCTTAATTGTACTCTGTTTTCAAATGTGATTATTCTTGATGTTTTCTTCTGGATTAGTTATAAGCATGAATTCTTAATTGCTCATGTTTTGCTGATTTAAACATTGTTGATTACTGTAACAAAGAATTATTCATTGCTCTTTGCTTGTAGTCATTTCTCTTCTTTCTCTTGAACATGTTGAAAGATTCTTAGCTGCCTTTCATCCCTTCAAGATCATCCCATCCACTTAAATTTTAAGGATTGTTCTCTGTCTAGCTATCTTGCCCTGTAATACCATCTTGTGTTAGAATAGAAATCCAGTAAAGCCATCCTTTGACTCCATAGCCCAATGGACTGAAAACCCTCAACCTTGCCC